>ML290162.1:2613-27644 GCA_005239495.1 Nicotiana undulata | reverse complement strand
TTTTATAAAAACAAAGAAGGGCCCCCCCCCCCCCCCCCCCCCCCCAGAAAACCCTAAAAAAGAACAACTAGGAGGGAAAATATTCTCTTTGAGGATTCCAAAGCAAAACTAGCCGTTACATCTATCTGTACTGCTCGACCTCGACCTTGCTGATGATCACTACTCGACCTCGGCCTTGCTGATGATCACTACTCGACCTCGTCCTTGCTGATGATCACTGCTCGGCCTCGACCTTATTGATCACTGCTTGACCTCATTGACAGGGAGTGTGGGATAACAGATCATCTTATCTCTTTAGAGAGATGTGTTTTATTTCAGATCTAGAGATAGAAAGTCTCCCCCTTTTAGAGAAGTCCTCCCTTCTCCTTTATAAGGGATATACCTAGAAAACTCTAAAAAAGTACAATTAGAGGGAATTTTCAGTAGAATATTCCCTTTGACAATTCCAAAGCAAAACTAGCCGTTACATTTATCTGTACTGCTCAACCTCGGCCTTGCTGATGATCAATGCTCGACCTCGGCCTTGCTGATGATCAATGCTCGACCTCGGCCTTGCTGATGATCACTTCTCGACCTTGGCCTTATTGATCACTTCTCGGCTAGACAGCTCAATTCGATTTGCAAGTTACTCATCACAATTGTCTCCGCGTGCCGAATTTCTTTGATTAGATTTTGACCTATACAATTAGTCCCTCCGCTTATCGAGGTCGTCTTTTGGCCGAGATCGGTGAGCGGACTTCATAAATCGTATTTCGAGAAATTCGGATGGGGAGGTCGAATAGTGAGGATCGCGGCTGAGGGTGTCGATCTTCAGGTCCAAGTGGTATCCCTGCGGGCTGAATTTGAGCAGAGTTCGACCATGGCCAATGACTCGAGTGATGAGTTGATCGAGAAGGCAGTAGAGTTAGAGAAGGCCAACGAGACCATGATGGCATCTTTGGAAAGGAGGGCGACACAGGAGGAGGCCATCCACGTCCTCAGATCTGGACGGGCGATTCAGCCCTTGTAAGATGCCTTATCAGGTACCCCCTTTGATTTGGAATGCTACCTTTTGCTGCTTAATTATGATTCTATTTTTCGAGCGAGGTCGAATGTTGGTCAATACGGGCGAGGTCGAATATGAGATTCGGGCGAGGTCGAATATGAGATTCGGGTGAGGTCAAATGAGATTCGAGCGAGGTCGAATGTTAATTCGGGTGAGGAGGCCGAATGTCGATTCGCGTGAGGAGGCCGAATGTTAATTCGGGCGAGGCCGAATGTTGATTCGGGCGAGGGAGACTAATATTGATTCGGGAAATGCCGAATGTCGATTAGGGCGAGGAGGCCCAATGTCAATTCGGGCGAGACCGGATGTTGATTCGGGCGAGGAGACCGAATATTGATTTGGGCGAGGAGGCCGAATGTTGATTTAGGTGAGCAGGCCGAATGTTGATTCAGGCGAGGCTGAATGTTGATTCGGGCGAAGAAGACAAATGTCGATTCGGGCGAGGAGGAGGAATGTCAATTCGGGCGAGGCCGAATGTTGATTCGGGCGAGGAGGCCGAATGTCAATTGGGGCGAGGCCGAATGTTGATTCGGGCAAGGAGGCCGAATGTCAATTGGAGCGAGGCCGAATGTTGATTCGGGCAAGGAGGTCGAATATAACTTGTGTAATTGATGCAGCGTCGCTTTGGCGAAAATGCGGGTGAGCTTCATGCATTTATGCTTTGCTTACACATATTGAAGGGATTTACATGTTTTCCGGGCTGACGATCCAATCCCACTCTATATGGTCTCTTGGCATCTTCGGATTTGCTTTGACAACGATCGTTCCCTGTTCGCGTATTTGGGAGAATGCTTCTGCTTTTATTCCACTTAGAAAAATAGTTAGTTAAAACCAAATGAAATCATCGATTTGATAAAGCTACACTGTAACAATTATGAATTGGGAGTTGCCTATTTTAGTTTCCACCATCTTCTCTACAGAGTTTTTTTTTTCTAGTCCCAAATACAACTGCAAATATCGTGGTATGCTAAAGTGAAGAAGACAAGTCTAATGCTTCAAATTAAGTGCACAACGCAGGATTTTACCTTCTGGAACCTAAGTCCACCACCATAGAAACAGAAGATGGATTTTAAGGTCAGAAAAGAAGGGGGTGGGTCTGTTTAGCATGGAATGAAGATTAAAGAAGACAACAAGGAGTTCATGACTTTCTTCTTCATACATGTGTGTCATAAGTTCATTCTTGAAACTAAATACATTGCCATGAAAACTAAAAGCTGAAAAACCAATAGTATTCTATCCATCATACCATAAGGACCAAAGGAGAGGGTGTTGTTTTATACATCAATACCACACAAGAGGAGGGTGATTTGTGTGGTGTCCGATTTTCGCGTGCATTTGTTATAGAAGGACTGAGTTCTTCTATGTGTCCCAACTCCTACTGTTTGTGGAATAATAAATACAGAATTTAAAGAACACAAATATTTTACGTGGAAAATACCTAGCTCAAAAGGTGAAAAAACTACGACCTACTTCCCAGTAGGATTTTCCCAAAACTCTTTAGTAAATCAGTGAGCCAAACAACATTTACAAAAACTCTTTTGTAAACCTAGGATTACCTTTAATCCCTAGTAGCAAACTAGCCTCTAGCTATTTGCGACAAACTCCAAGTTAGCCATAACTTGAAATACACAGTACCTATTACAGTTGCTTCTAGATAAAGCTGAAAAGGTACAAGTTGAAATCACCTACTACAAATAAACTAGACTAAAAGAAAAAAGTTGGAACTGGTTCTTCGAGCTGGTTCAAGTAGTTTCAGATTCGCACACTCAAATTTCACACGAACTGCTTGCAAAATTGCCTCGCTAATTTTGCTCTCAATTCTTCCTTAACTTCTGCTTTTGTGTGTACCTGTACAATAAGAACAATCTGCAATATATAAGATTAGTAGATAAAAAGTTGACTAGAATTCTAATGCTGCTCTTCCTTGGTTGAAGAGTTCTAGTTAATCTCAACTCCTCAAATCCTTCCTTATTATTGATTATGTTCTTACTGAATAAGGAGTCCTTCTCTTTATCATTTTGCAATATTTTCGATCAGGAGATATCTCTTATTTTACCATATTTTGTTTATCTCCTGCACGTGCACCTCACATGCCTTTGACTTTGATTGTGTCTATGTCTGCCAGTGATGGACTTGGTTCATATCTCAGTTCCTTTGTCAATCTTCAAAACTAACCAATTTCATGGGCCAACCAATTCCTCTTTTTGATGATGACAAACTCTGTGCGTCCATATGCTTAGGCATGTATCCAGCTTAATCCAACATTGACACATATTAGAGTATTAAGAATTTATCACAAAAGAACCAGGTTCATTAGGTTATAAATATCACATGTTCAGAGTAGCACATAACCATTCTTCCCCCTTTTGGCATCATCGAAAAGTTGCAAAAATTATGTGAATCCCATACACTTAAGAATTACTCATGGCCGCTTGGGCAACTGCAAGTGCAATCATGGATTAATCATCAATAATTAACTAATAATTCAAACTATCAAGGAAATAGAAACACTGAATAAGAGCAAAAGCAGCAGATTTCATTGATAGAAAGTACAGTTCTTCCACAATCCACAAAAAGAAATTAAAACAGTTAAAAACATGAGCAAAAACAAGAAAAGGTCCCGAGTTTGGGTCACTGATGTTCTAGGCAGGCTAGGCAACTAAGGCTTGGAAGGGCTAGAGGCTTGGGTTTTGGCTTGGAGAAGAGTTAACATATCTCGAAGAATTCCCTCATTCTTCTCATTTTCCTTAGTAAGCTCAGTTCTAAGAGTTTCCCTCTCAGATTCAACCTTCGCCAAACGGTTCTTCAGCCTTGCTATTTCAGCATCCTTCGCCCCACTCTCCTACACTAGAGCTCTTACTTTGCTATTTACAGGTGTCCTCTTCGATGAACCAGGTTCATTGGGGATGACATTTACCTCATAATCACAAGCCAGAAAAGTATTTATCCCAAAGTGGTCCTTTCTTGTGGCCATCTCCGCCTTCTTCAGTGGCACCTTGTAATGAGCAAGTATCGAAGTGAGAATGAAGCCATATGGAATGGCGTGAGCTTTGGAGCCATTTTCAACTCTGTCCAACAACTGAATTATGAACCAAGGCCAGTTTATCTGCCTCCCACTGTCTAGGAACTCCATCAGAACTAATCCATGTAATTAGAAATGTGCCTCCTTTCCTACCGTGGAAACACACACTTGTTGATAAATTCAAAGATCACCTTGTGTGGGGGATACATTTCACTCTTATAGACTGCCTTGGGGCCAACCTCTTCCTCATTGTCGTAGAACTTCCTTGTGATCACCAGGGCAGTTAGAAGAGCATCTGGACTTGGCCATTTTTGGCATCGAAAGAAATTTGGACCCCCTTTACCCGGCTAGTGACTCTGCCATCCTTGATCTCAGCGTTTGCCATGAATTCCACTATTTCATTTATGGCCAGTCTCCCATCCAACTGAAGGACCATGTCCTTCCAGCCCTTCCTCTCAAGCTTTTCCAACAACAATATTGTTCCTTCTTCTTCCAAGTCTTTCAACAACATGCCCTTCAGAATTGTACGTTTTCCAAACTTAGTCAACTTATCCTTCTCACCATCATACTCAACCGCCTATTCATCACTCCAATCATCTTCTTCAGAAATTATCACTTTCTTGGGTTTTACTGCAGACCTGGTTCGCTTGGGCAAGGTTGAGGGTTCAACATATTTAGACACAGATGAAGACTTCTTTGAGGAAGTCTTGGCTTTCTTGGGCTTAGGGGTATGAACCTCAACCTCTGCCACCTTTAGACTTTGATGGACAAGGTCCATCTCATCTACTTCAACAGCCTCCACAAGCTCAACCATATTTTCTTTTCCTTTCTCCATCTTCTTCTTCTTCTTACTCTCCTCTAAATCTCTCTGCAGCTCCTCATCACTTTTATTTAGCTTTCTCCTAGTAGTTCTTTCTCTTGGAAGAGGAATATCAAAACTCTCAGAAGGAGTAGCCTTCCTTTTCTTATTTGCTCTTGCTGTCCCAGAAGCTTGAGCATTAGTTTTTTTTTCTTATTTGGATTGTAGCTATCACCTAACGTTTTCAGCAGATCCGCCAGGGTTTCCTCTGTAGATGAACCAGGTTCATTTGTATGCTTTCCCAAATTTACCAACCCTTCAGCGACTTCCCCTGATTCACTTCCACCTGTCTTCTTGACACATTTTTCTATTTTTTCTTGCTCAGCACCACAAATAGCCATCTTTTCAGATTCTTGCCCTGTTCCCCTCTCTTCACTCCTTACTCTCTCTCTCTTTTTCTTTTTCATTTTTGTTTTTACCACCTCTCCTTCTTGTCTCCGGAAATTTCACATCTATCACACACACAACCAAGACAAACCTAGTTTCTAACTTTTTAGCAGTCTCAAAATTAGCCTCAGACGTAGTCTTTGATACAGAAGATACCTGTTCAGAATAAGAGGATCCTGTTGCTTCCCCCTCAGTTGCTGATTTTAAAGGACTCGCTCGAATTTTTTGATTCTTGAGCCTGACTTGCTTGAAGTTTGGCATTTAATTTTCTCGCTAAAGAACCGCTGGCCACTATTTTTCTAGCGAGCATCTTAACTCTCCTTTTTCTGGGTTCAGGGTTAGGACTGGGTTGAGGAGTGGTAGATCTAGGTTGTGGAGGGGTAGAACTATATTGAGGGGTTGTGGAAGACGAGGATGGAGTAAGGGGTGGTGGAGTACCAGGATTTTCCAGGGGTTAGTCATTTTGATTTTGGTTGAAGATTAAAGAAAGAATCTGGATTGAAGTTGAAGGCAAAGAAAGATGGAAGGGTTTCGACGATTTTCAGAATTGATGAGGGATTTTCAGAGGTGATGATGGGGGATTTAAAGTGGAAGTGTAATTAATACACAATGGCAGCTTTTTGGGCAAATTAGAAGTCTAATCACTTCTGCATTTGGTCAGTTTGGAATTATGGTTACCGCTCCCCTAGGATCTAGGTGTTTTAATACGACGGGGATTCTTAGTTTAGACGGAACTGGTTCAAATTGTTATAGGATAGACTTTGAAAACATTTTGAGTTTAGGTAGAGTTCTGCTCATGATTTAATTATTAATATTTCAAGATGTTTGGAGTGGAGAACACATACCTCGCCTTTCAGATGAACCAGCACTGATGAACCAGGTTCATCACTTAAGAATCCTCTTGATCAAGCCTCAATTTTCAACAATAGAGAAAACTTCATTAGTAACCAGTGTGTCATATCAATACATGGCAAAAGAGTATGTTATTTCCAACATGAGACTGAGTAACAATTAATCTGATTATTTACACAAGTTTCAGATTTTCTAGCCAATTTTTTTTCATTTTTCATGTACATTCTGAACTGGTTCAATTATGTGATCTTAATCACTCTAACCTGTTCCTTTCAAAATGCTCTCTACTCAGTGCTTTTGTAAAGATGTCAACAATCTGTTTATCAGTAGAATAAAATTCAATAGAGATCAATCCCTTCTCATAATTGTCCCTTAAAAAGTGATGTCTAACATCTATGTGCTTTGTTCTTTTATGATGAACGGGGTTCTTTGTCATACTGATAACACTAGTGTTATCACAAAAGATAGGGATACATCGAACATCGATTCCAAAATCCATTAATTGTTGTTTAATCCACAATAGTTGAGCATAACATGAGGCTGCAGCCACATACCCAGCCTCAGCAGCAGATAGAGCCATATAATTCTGCTTTTTAGTGGCCCAAGACACGAGGCATGAGCCCAGAAAGTGTGCCATACCTGAGGTGCTCTTTCTATCCACTAGAAAACTTGCATAATCAGCATCAACATAAAGATTAAAGTTACTACCTTTTGGATACCAAAGACAGAGATTAGTAGTGCATTTTAGGTATCTCAAGATTCTCTTTACAATAGTTAAGTGGGATTCCTTTGGATTAGCCTGAAATCTTGCACAAAGTCATACAGTGAAAACAATGCTAGGTCTACTAGCAGTGAGATACAACAATGAACAAATCATTCCCCTATACAACTTTTGATCAACAGATGAACCGGGTTCATCTGTATCTAGTTTTGTGGTTGTTGCAATAGGAGTGTCAATTTCCTTGGAATCTTCCATTTTAAAACTTTTAAGCAACTCTTTTACATACTTTTGCCGACGGAGCATAGTTCCATTTGAATTTTGTTTAATTTGTAAGCCTAAAAAAAAATTAAGCTCACTCATCATGCTCATTTCAAATTCACTCCCCATTAGTTTAGCAAATTCTTTACTTAGATTATCAGTAGTTTCTCCAAAGATTATGTCATCTACATATATCTGAACTACCAAGAGATCTTTACCTTTTTCTTTCAAGAACAAAGTACTATCAATTTTACCTCTTTTGTAGTCATGCTCAAGCAAATATTTTGACAATCTTTCATACCATGCTCTTGGAGCTTGCTTGAGTCCATGCAATGCTTTGTCAAGTTTGTACATATGATCAAGATTCTCCTTGTTCTCAAACCCCGGAGGTTGCTTGACAAACACTTCTTCCTTTAGATATCCATTTAGGAAGGCACTTCTAATATCCATCTGGTGAAGGGTGAATTCTATGTAAGCAGGAAAGGCTATGATAAGTCTTATTGCTTCCAACCTTGCCACTAGAGCAAAGGTTTCATCATAGTCTATGCCTTCCTCCTGACTATATACTTGAACCACGAATCTTGACTTGTTCCTTGTAACTGTTCCATCTTCATCAAGTTTATTTCTGGAGACCCATTTTTTGCCAATTACTGATCTATCCGAGGGTCTTGGTACCAGATGCCAAACTTGACTCCTTTCGAATTGGTTGAGTTCATCTTGCATTGCATTTACCGAGTCTGCATCCTACAAAGCCTCAACAACATTTTTAGGTTCAATAAGAGATAAGAAAGCATCAAAGCACAAAGATTCTTTAAAGAAGACCCGGTTTTGATTCAGAGGTTGGATCAGTGATAATGTTCTCAATAGGGGGAGAACTTTGATATCTGTAAGGTTTCACAACCAACTGGTTACTCCTTGATGTTACTTCAATGCTTTGTTGCTGTGGAATAGGTTCATGCACATGTTCCAACGAAGTTTGGGAATTATTTTGTTCTGTTCCTCCTGTCATGTTGCCCGGGATGGATGAACCTATTCTATCACCTGTTCCTTCTTCAAGTGTTGCTCCAGTCTAGCTATGGTTTCGTTTGAGTTTCTAACTAGCCTAATTTCTTCATCATCTTGTTCATGTTTCTCAAGAAGAATGTTAGTTTCATCAAAAACCACATGTACACTTTCTTCAACACACATAGTTCTTTTGTTATAAACTTTATAAGCTTTACTATGTGAAGAATATCCCAAGAATACTCCCTCATCACTTCTGGGACCGAACTTACCTAGGGAGTCTTTACCATTGTTGTGCACAAAGCACTTGCAACCAAAATCCCTAAGGTGGGATTTATTTGGCTTTCTCCCTTTAAGTAACTCATAGGGAGTCTTCTCTACAAGTGGTCTAGTCATACACCTATTTATGATACAACATGCAGTATTAATGGCTTCTGCCCAGAAGCTATGGGGTAGTTTGCTAGAAAGAAGCATAGTCCTACCCTTATCTTCAAGTGTCCTATTCTTTCTTTCAACCACTCCATTTCGTTGTGGAGTTCTAGGAGCAGAAAAATTATGATCTATGTCATGCTCATCAAAAAATTTAGCAAATTTAGCATTTTCAAATTCAGTGACATGATCAGACCTAGTTGATGCAAGTTGATTTTCTAATTGTTTCTGAGTTTTTCTAACAAAAGAAGTGAACATGTCAAATGCTTCATCTTTAGATGTTAGAAACAATGTCCAAGTAAATCTAGAATAATCATCAACAAGCACCATCACATATCTTTACCACCTCTGCTTAATGTTCTCATTGGATCACAAAGATCCATATGAACCAGTTCCATCATTCTGGTTGTACTTGTTAGAATCTGATTTTAATGATGAAAATAATATATCTGCCGTGTGTAGGTACCTATCGAGATTGAAAGAACAAGATCACTGGCGAATCCAAAATTGAGGATATTGCGGAAGAAGAAATGAAGCAGACTGGATCTAATACGATCTTGATGGTATCCAAAACTAAGGAAACAAATAAAGGCTGATGAAAGAGCGACAGAGTAGATTGTGGAAAGAATAGAGGAATCAAGCGATCAACAACACCAAGAATCTCTCTCGCGGCTAAAACTGGAAATCCCAAGATCCTAGGAGGATTTCAGCGCCATCAAAGGAAGCCTTCAGCACATCCCTTTCTGCCCTAGCCGTTGCGGAACATCCTTATTCTTGGAAAGAACCAATCTCTTTCCAAGGATCAAATCACTTGGGTTGGCAGCATCTCTTCAGCAGTCAGAACCTCCTCATATATAAACTCTCTTGTACTTAGAAAGATATACTTTGATCGAACCAATTACCCTCTCTTTGTTCTACTACATAAAAACATTGTAGCTCCTAAAAGATCTGTTGTGTAACAAGTTAGAGAAGAAAGAGAGAAAATCACCGGTGAGGCATTGTATCAAAAAGAAATCGAGAGTCACTGAAAGATAGCCATAGGTGTAACCTACACCATCTCTGTATTCTCTAAGAACATAATTCACTGAAAGAGAACACCCTTGCAACCCAAGAGGACTGGACTATGATTCACATTGAATCCGAACCAGTATAAAATTCCGGTGTCTTTAGTTCCTGCACTTTTATTACTGTCTTTACTTTCTGCTGTGTTATTACTTCGCTACTACTTCTAGTCGACTAATTACATAACCATTCAACTAGTAAAATTAATAAAAATAGTCAATTCACCCCCTTCTTGTACTTTCAATTGGTATCAGAGCCTCGCTCACAGTTTACTTTTGCTTAACTGCTTGTGAGAAAAGATCATGGAAAATCAAGCTATTATCGGAGCACTTTTCCAGGAAGGAACATCCCAAGTGAGGCCACCTTACTTCAACGCTCAACACTTCTCTCACTGGAAAGTGCGCATGGAAATCTACGCAAAGTCCTATGATGTCAAGGTATGAAGAGTTATCAAAAAGGGAAACTACCCACTACCAGTTTTTGCTACTACTCAACCCCTCGCCGATCTTGAAGACATTGATGCATACACTGAAAAATAAATGGCTATTGTGCAAGTTAATGCAAAAGCAAGAAATTTGCTTTACAATGCTATCAGTGGTGAAGAATATGAGAAAATATCCAGCTGTGATACGGCCAAAGAGATGTGGGATAAACTCTAAGTCACTTATGAAGGAACGAGCAAGGTAAAAGAAACTCACATCAATATGCTGGTGCACAACTGTGAACTATTTCAGATGAAAGAAGGAGAATCCATCGAAGAAATGTTCGCTAGATTCAGCAAAATTATAAGTGGTCTAAAAGCATTTGGAAAACCATACTCCAGTGGTGACCAAGTAAGAAAAATTCTGAGAAGCCTACCAACCACATGGAAAACGAAAGTCGTCACTCTTGAGTCTCAAAATCTGAACAAAATGTCATATGATGAACTTCGGGGAGAACTCATAGCCTTTGAAAAGACCCATATGAAGAAAACTACTCAAGAAGAAAAGAAGAAGACTGTAGCTTTCAAAGCTACAACTTATATAGCAAAAAGCGATATAGATGATGATCCTGAAGCTCTTAAAGAAGAAATTGCTCTAGTATCAAGAAACATTGACGGACTGATGAGGAGATACAGAAACACCAAGAAAGGCAGGTTTCCATCTAGGCATACCAGACAATAAGGAGAACAGGACAAAAATGATGGAAAATGCTATGAATGCGGAAGGTTTGGACATGTTCAAGCTGAATGCCCTGAACTCAAAAGAAAAGTCTCCAGAGGATTCAACAAGAATAAATCATTCGGAAGCTGGAGTGATGAAGACAGTTTAGAACATGAAGAAGTAGCCAACCTATGCTTTATGACAATTCTAGAAAACGATATGAAGAAAATCTCTGGATGCTGGACAGACGAGGACGACTCTAACAATGAAGAAAAAGATGAAAATGAAAATTGTTTCATGGCTCGAGGTGAAACAAGCGAGGAACACCACAGAAGGAGCCGCAAAGGAAAATGGTATTTGGATAGTGCGTGTTCCAGTCACATGACATGTGACAAGACCCTGTTTAAAGAAATTACAAAAATTGATGGAGGAAATGTGAAATTTGGTGATGACTCAAAAGGAAAGATAGTTGGTACCAGAACTGTTTCGTTCAACAACAACTGCGACATCACTGAAGTTTATCTTGTGGATGGACTCAACTACAATCTCCTTAGTATAAGTTAGTTGTGCGATTCATGATACGAGGTAAAATTTAAGAAAACAGGTTGTGCCATCGAGGACGAATCAGGTAAAACAGTTCTCCCAGGTAAAAGGTATGGAAATGTTTACATCATTGATGGTTTTGAAAATATAGATTGTCATATCTGTTTAACTTCTATTTCTGATGATCCTTGGCTTTGTCATAAGAAACTTGGACACTTAAGAATGCATTTGATAGGAAAACTTTCGAAATGAGAACTAGTTATTGGTTTACCCAAATTGAATTTTTCTAGAAATCATGTGTGTGATGCATGTCAAATTGGTAAACAAACTAAAAATTATTTCAAAAGCAAAGATATTGTTTCTTCTTCAAAGCCTTTACAATTACTACATATGGATCTATTTGGACCTATTAGAACTGCCAGCATTGGAGGTAAACAATATGCCTTTGTTATTGTTGATTACTACTCACATTTTACTTGGGTGATTTTTCTGTCTCATAAAGATGAAGCCTTGAAAAAATTTGAGATCTTCTTTAAAAATGTTGAGAGAGAAAAAGGATCTCTCATCACCACCGTTTGTTATTGTTGATTACTACTCACATTTTACTTGGGTGATTTTTCTGTCTCATAAAGATGAAGCCTTGAAAAAATTTGAGATCTTCTATAAAAATGTTGAGAGAGAAAAAGGATCTCTCATCACCACCGTGCAAAGTGATCATGGAGGAAAATTTGAAAGTCGAGCTTTTGAAGACTTCTTCAATGATTAAGGATATACTCGCAACTTCTCTGCACCTAGATCTCCTCAACAAAATGGAGTGGTTGAACTGAAAAACAGACTTCTACAGGATATGGCCAGAACCATGTTGTTAGAATATTCATTGCCAAATCACTTCTGGGCAGAAGGTGTAAGTAATGCTTGTCACATTCTAAATAGATGCCTCATTAGACCTATCCTGAAGAAAACCCTTTGTTATTGTTGATTACTACTCACATTTTACTTGGGTGATTTTTCTGTCTCATAAAGGTGAAGCCTTGAAAAAATTGAGATCTTCTATAAAAATGTTGAGAGAGAAAAAGGATCTCTCATCACCACCGTGCAAAGTGATCATGGAGGAGAATTTGAAAGTCGAGCTTTTGAAGACTTCTGCAATGATTAAGGATATACTCACAACTTCTCTGCACCTAGATCTCCTCAACAAAATGGAATGGTTGAACTGAAAAACAGACTTCTACAGGATATGGCCAGAACCATGTTGTTAGAACATTCATTGCCAAATCACTTCTGGGCAGAAGGTGTAAGTAATGCTTGTCACATTCTAAATAGATGCCTTATTAGACCTATCCTGAAGAAAACTCCATATGAGCTATGGAAAGGTAAGCGTCCAAACGTAAGCAATTTGCATCCTTTTGGAAGAAAGTATTTCATTCACAACAATGGTAAGGACAATCTTGGAAAATTTGATCCAAGAAGCGATGAAGCTATTTTTCTCGGTTACTCCTTAAATAGCAGATTCTTTAGAGTGTATAATAAACGTACCCTGTGTGCAGAAGAATATGTGCATGTTGTTTTTGATGAGAATAACACTCGGGCCGAGAAAGAATTTGGTGCAAGTGTTGATGAACAAATGCAGAAATTTCTAGAGGCAAACAAACCTCAAGAGTCAACTAGCAAACCAGTCAACATGGAAGAGTCGACTAGTGTAATCAGCAATAGTCAACTTGAAGAATCAAAGGAATCAAATACTTCTGTTGCTCGGCTAAATGAGTGGAAGAGTGAGTATGAGTATCCTCAAAAATTCATTATTGGTGATCCGAATGAAGGAATAAAAATAAGAGGAGCTCTAAAAAAGAAGGCCAACATAGCCCTGATATCTCATATTGAGCCAATGAAAATCGAAGAGGCCCTAAAAGACTCAAGTTGGGTGCAAGCTATGCAGGAAGAACTTGATCAATTTGATAAAAATCAAGTATGGAAATTGACACCCAAGCCAGCAGTTGCTCCAGTCATAGGAACAAAATGGGTTTTCAGAAACAAGTTGAATGAAGAAGGAAAAGCTATCAGAAACAAAGTTAGACTAGTCGCAGAAGGATATTCAAAGCAGGAAGGAGTCGACTACGATGAAACCTTTGCTCCTGTAGCTCGATTGGAATCTATAAGAATTATTATGGCATATGCTTCCTTCAAAAGATTCATACTATTCCAGATGGACGTTAAGAGCGAGTTTCTAAACGGGTTCATTGAAGAAGAAGTTTATGTGAAGCAACCCTCCGGATTTGAGGACTCAAAATTTCCCTATTATGTGTTTAAACTAACCAAAGCGCTTTATGGCCTAAAACAAGCTCCAAGAGAATGGTACGAACGTCTCAACTCGTTTCTCATTGACAATGGATTCACAAGAGGTAAAGTAGATACTACCTTGTTCATAAAAATATCATCTGAAGGTAATCTTATTATTCAAGGTTATGTTGACGATATTATTTTTGGTAGTACTAATCCTCTTATGTGCAAGGAACTTTCTGATCTTACGCAAAGTGAATTCGAAATGAGTATGATGGGAGAAGTAACGTTCTTTCTTAGACTACAAATTCAACAATCTGAAGAAGGGACCTTCATATGCCAAGCTAAGTACACCAAGGAACTAATTCAAAAGTTTGGTATGGAAAATGCAAAAGCTATTAGCGCTCCTATGAGTCCCTCAACGAATCTCGATAAAGACGAACAAGGAACATCCATTTATGAGACTAAATATTGAGGAATGATTGGTTCTCTTCTTTATCTAACTGCTAGTCGACCAGATATCATATTTAGTGTATGTAAATGTGCCAGGTTCCAGTCAGCTCCAAAGGAGTCTCATATGACAGAGGTCAAGAGAATCATTCGATATCTCATTGGAACTACCTCTTATGGATTATGGCATCCATCTAACACCTTCAAATTAGAAGGATTTTCAGATGTTGATCTTGCAGGTGACATGGAAGATAGAAAAAGTACCAATGGGAACATGTCAACTGCTTGGCAAAGCTCTAGCATCTTGGAGCAGTAAGAAACAAGGATAAGTCGCATTATCTACAACTGAAGCTGAATATATAGCTATTGGACAGTGTTGTGCTCAGTTATTTTGGATGTCACATCAACTCGGTGACTATGAACTTTCTTTTAAACCTATTCAAATTTTATGTGATACTAGCGCTATTTGTCTTTCTAAAAATCCTGTGCATCATTCTAGAGCAAAGCATATAGACATTAAACATCAATTCATTAGAGATCATGTACTTAAGGGAAATATTGAAATAGCGTTTATAGGAACAAATGATCAATTAGCTGATATTTTTACTAAGCCCATATTAGAAGAAAGATTGTGCATGTTAAGAAAACTTCTTGGGATAGTGTGCATTAGTAATAAAAATTAGGACCAATGTGTCATTATCTGACTTATGTGTGCAAAAGGTTTTTATTACTTTTTGTAATCATTTACTGCGCCTCTAATTTCCCTCTTTTTTCCTCTCTTTTCACATCAGTTGCAGAGTTCAAAGAAGGAAACCAAATCATCGCGTCTTCTCGCCTGGCAACCCTTCCTTTTCTGTACTCAACCGTTAGAAAACACCCTATTAATTCCTAAGTCTTCTTTCAATCAATATCATCTCCTTCAAGTAGAAAGCCCTCTCAGAAACCCTCTCTTCCAAAACTCTATTAAATGGAGAAACACCCTAAAACTCCCTCCGCCTCTACCAGAAAAAGCACCTGTTCCAGAACCAAAACCCCTGTTCAACCTCCTAAGCAAGTAAACCTTGGGTCCGAACAATTTGAAGGCTTTGCCTCTTTTCAGGATGACCTCTCTGATCATTCTCAATCTTTAGGAGAAAAAGCTTTAGGGAAACGACCAATGGAGGAAGCCCCTGTTTCGCTTACTCCAAAGAAATCAAATATCGATCTTTCCAGTGCCCTAGAATCTGACCTAAACTTTTGGAATTCCCCAAATAGAGAGTTCTTTATCGCCCTGAAGGACAAACCTATTGCTCGTGGGAGGATAGTCAATCTTGATGATATGGAAGCCCTCAATTGCAAGGGAAAAGACCTTTTCATTTATCTGGGTTGGTCTAAGTTTTTCTCTGTTCTTTTGCCCAAAGTATATGAACCCCTAGTCAGAATGTTCTATGCAAATATTCGATCTAGTAAGCCTGATAGGTTGGAATCCTTAGTGCTAGGGCAACGTATTGTCCTTGATTGTGATTTATTTGACTCAATTTTCCAGTGCAAGTGTTCTGGTTTTCCTACGCTTTTCAAAAATTCCTGGCCTGATGATTTTGAAATTTCCCTTGATCAAGCAAAAAGGTGTATTGCTGAGTATCCCTCTGATTCCCTTCCAAACCAGTTAGGCCCTAGTGATGTGAGTTTTGAAACCCGTGTTCTGGCTCATATTGTTGCCACCTCTCTGCTTCCTCGCACTGGTTCCTTCTCCACTTTCTCTCTTAGGGACACCTTCTTTGTTTACTGCCTTGGAACTAAACTCAAAATCAAACTGTCCTCCTAGGTTATTAATTTCATGATTGAGAGTGCTGAAGACCCCACTAATATGCCTTATGGTCTAGCCATTACCTACATTCTAGTAGCCCACAATATTCCTCTCTCTGAATATCCCTCTATCATGGTTTCCAAGTCTTACAACTCTAGAGCCTTTGTAAGTATGGGGTATGTGTGCATTCAAGGGTCATGAGTCAAGAAACAAGAGAGTGAAGTCAAGCCTGCTCCAATCGAATCTAAATCCAAACCCTCTGCCTCTCTTCCTAGCCCAAGTGTTCCTGATTTGGCTGAAAAGCTCCAGTACATTAGCTCTCAACTAGCTGAGATTAAGGATCTCCTCTCTGCCACTCAGTCTACTGTTGATGACATCCATACCATCTCCAAGGAGACAAGATATGATGTTTCTAAAATTCGGGTAGCAGTTCTCAGGGTAAGGGAGAATGTTGTCAAGGCATTCAAGGAGATTCATGACAGGTTTGATGGAATGAGCATCTCAGCCACAACCAGCTTTGATCAGATGAAGGAGGCGATTTGCAATACTCTTACATACTTTCTGCGCCGTTAATTTAGATGTTTCACACAATTTTTTGTGTTTTGTTATTTTTTTCTGCTTGGACTGGGTAACCAGTCGATGGATGTTGTTTTAAATTCCCTATTTTTATCAATCATCTTTTGGTCTGCATTCCCTCTTTGGTGATGCCAAAAAGGGGGAGAAAAGAATATGTATGTAATAATACAAGTATAGCTACTTGGGACAAGTCGACTCTAGCGGAATTGCAAGCTACACATGCATATTAAGTCGATTACAACACCTTCTGAGGAGGAGCACGATCGAGTCGACTACAACACCTTCTGAGGGGGAGCAGTATCGAGTCGACTACAACACCTATTGAGGGGGAGCAAATACAGGAAAGTCAAATGATGTTTATACATATATTATTTTGTTATCATTAAAAAGGGGGAGATTGTTAGAATATGATTTTAATGATGAAAATAGTATACCTGTTGTGTGTAGGTAGCTCTCGAGATTGAAAGAACAAGATCACTGGCGAATCCAAAATTGAGGATACTAAGCATACTGAATCTAATACGATCTTGATGGTATCCAAAACTAAGGAAACAAATAAGGGCTGATGAAAGAGCGACGAAGTAGATTGCGGAAAGAATAAAGGAATCAAGAAATAAAAAACACCAAGAATCTCTCTCGTGGCTAAAACTGGAAAGCCCAAGATCCTAGGTAGATTTCAGCGCCATCAAAGGAAGCCTTCAGCGCATCCCTTTCTGCCCTAGCCGTTGCGGAACATCCTTATTCTTGGAAAGAATCAGTCTCTTTCCAAGGATCAAATCTCTTGGGTTGGCAGCATCTCTTCAGCAGTCAGAACCTCCTCATATATAAACTCACTTGTACATTAGAAAGATATACTTTGATCGAACCAATTACCCTCTATTTGTTCTACTACATACAAATATTGTAGCTCCTAAAAGATATGTTGTGTAACAAGTTAGAGAAGAAAGAGAGAAAATCACTGGTGAGACATTGTATCAAAAAGAAATCGAGAGTCACTGAAAGATAGCCATAGGTGTAACCTACACCATCTCTGTATTCTCAAAGAACATCATTCACTGAAAGGGAACACCCTTGCAACCCAAGGGGACTGGACTAGGATTCACATTGAATCCGAACCAGTATAAAATTCCGGTGTCTTTAATTCTTGTACTTTTATTACTGTCTTTACTTTCTGCTGTGTTATTACTTCACTACTACTTCTAGTTGACTAATTACATAACCAGTCAACTAGTAAAATTAATAAAAATAGTCTATTCACCCCCCCCCCCCCTTTTTTTTTTTCAGTATTTCCCCCTTTTTTCCTTTTAAAAAAGGGTCTTACCTGCTTCCCCCTTGCACAAGCCTCACAAACTTTGTCTTCCTTGAACTTAATGTTAGGCAGTCCTACCACTAAGTCCTTTGAGACTAATTTGTACAGTTGACTTAGACTAGCATGTCCAAGTCTCTTGTGCCAAAGGAGGGGATCACTGTCAAGCACACTTAAGCATGTTAGTTCATTCTCTGAAAGTGTGGACAGATCTATGATGTATATATTTTTCACACTTTGTACATGTAAAACAATCTTGTCAGTGGTAAGATTTATCACAAAATATTTTGTAGAGGTGAATGCTACCAAGTTACCTCTGTCACACAGTTGTGACATGCTGATCAGGCTATAGTTCAAGTCGTCTATCAAGTAGACATTCTCAATGGAATGAGTGTCATTCTTACCTACCTTACCAACCCCAATGATTTCACCGTTCTTTCCATTTACAAAGGATACATTTTCTCGTTTGACGTCCTCAAGTGAAAGGAACTGGTCCTTGTTGTCAGACATGTGCTTTGAGCAGCCACTATCCATGTACCATATTTGGCTGCTCCCCTTCACTTGAACCTATAAAAGGAAATCAAGATTTAGTCTTAGGAAACCAAACTATTTTGGGTCCTTTTCTATAAGCAAAAGGATGAATTAAATTCTTCTTAGCCCAACTTGGCAACCAATTCTTCCCTTAAACAAAACGTTTATTCTTTTGACTGGCATTTTCTTTTGCATTACATTCACTTTTATAGTGACCATTCTTCCCACAGTGGGTACAAATTTTGTTCTCAGGAAGAGTGAGGTACTTAGGCAGCTGATTCCCAAATCCAAGTCCTCTTCTATCGCTACTATGATGTTCCTCTAGCCATGTCAAAGCATCGGAGGATCTGTTCCATTTACAAGTTCTGTCTAGTTCATGCTTAACCTTGCCTAGTTCCTCCTTTAACACTCTTATCTATTCATCCTTCCTATACAACTCATCTTTTAGTTTACCTACATTTTCTTATAAGGTGAGTTGTTCCTAGTTTCAGTTTTAGATTTTCAGATTTTAACTCTAGGACATTTGTTTCAAATGTATGAGCCAGGTTCTTCAGAGCAGTATTTTCACTCACAGTCTCACTAACTCTGAGTTCCTGGTTCTTACACTTTGCTTTTAAAATAACACAATCCTTAGACAGTTTTTCATTTTCCTTATTTATTACCTCAGATTCATCAATAAAATCTAGCAGTAATTCAGAGAGTTTTTCTTTAGACAAAAATTTAATCTTGTCTTTGAGATGAATTATACTTACCTCAGATTCCTCATGAGATTCCTCATCTGATTCGCCAATTTCCATAAGTGCTTGTTCATCTCCATCTTCATCATCTGATTCCTCATCTTAACTTTCTCCCCAAGCATCAATCATAGCCTTTGTTGATCCTTTTCTTCGTGGGATGAACCTGTTCCTTCTTCCGGTTCCTTCGTTCATATCTTTCCTTCTTCCATTCAATTTCCCATTGAGGACAGTTTTGATGTGATGATCAATCTTCCCACACTTGTAGCAACCCTCATTAGTCATTTTTTCCGGTACCCTTGTCTTGTTGTAATTTCCACCTATTGAGGAACTTTTTCCTCTCATAAGGTATTTCTTCAAATCCTTAGTGATCATAGCCATTTTATCTCCCTCCAGATCAGCTCATTTAGTGATTCTGAGCGCATGAATCCTTTCCTTCTTGGGCGCACCCATCTTCATGGTTTGCCTTCTAAGTTCATAGGCAGTGAGATTTCCAATCAGCTCATCCAGTTTAAGAGTTGCAATGTTCTTAGATTCCTGAATTGCAATGATCTTTCTTTCCCAAGAAACTAGCAGAACCCTCGTCAGAATATTTTCAACTTTGTCTTCTTCAAGAAGAGTCCTTCCAAGATACTTTAGTTCATTAGTCAGTGTGGTGAACCTTGTATACATCTCTTGGATAGTCTCTCCTTCCTTCATAGAGAAATTCTCATACTGAGAATATAGTAAAGTACCTTTGGACCTCTTCACTTGAGCAGTACCTTCATGATCCATTTGCAAAGTGTCCCAAATTTCTTTAGCAGTGGAACAACTTTGAATTCTGATGTACTCGTCTAGACCAAGTCCACACACCAACCACTTCTTGGCCTTAGCATTCTTCTCCAACTTTTTCAAATCCTCAGCAATGCAGTCAACTCTTGTCTTTGGCACATCTACTCCTTCAGCATTCTTCTTCATGGTGTCCAAAAGACCATCAGTAACAATGTCCTATAACTCATAGTCTTCTTCGATTATATGGTCTCTCATCCTGTTTTTCCACCAAGAGTAGTACTGTCCATTGAAGAGAAGAGGCCTAGCAGTTGATTGTCCTTCCCAGTTCCCAGGTGGTGCACTCATCTTGATCTTCTGCAAAGGTGTTAGCCTCCTCAAGGATAACCTGCTCTGATACCAATTGTTGTTTTATACGTTAATACCACACAAGAGGGGGGTGATTTGTGTGGTGTCCGATTTTCGTGTGCACTTGTTACAGAAGGATCAGGTTCTTCAATGCGTTCCAACTCCTACTGTTTGTGGAATAATAAATACAGAATTTATAGAACACACAGATTTTACGTGGAAAACACCTAGCTCAAAAGGTAAAAAAGACCACGACCTACTTCCTAGTAAGATTTTCCCAAAACTTTTTACTAAATCAGTGAGCCAAACAACATTTACAAAATCTTTTTTGTAAACCTAGGATTACCTCTAATCCCTTGTAGGAAGCTAGCCTCTAGCTATTTGCGACAAACTCCAAGTTAGCTATAACTTGAAACACATCGTACCTATTATAGTCGCTTCTAGATAAAGCTGAAAAGATACAAGTTGAAATCACCTACTACAAATAAACTAGACTGAAAGACAACAGTTGGAACCGGTTCTTCTAGCTGGTTCAAGTAGCTTCAGATTCGCACACTCAAATTTCACACGAACTGCTTGCAAAATTGCCTCGCTAATTTTGCTCTCAATTCTTGCTTAAATTCCGCTTTTGTGTGTACCTGTACAATAAGAATAATATGCAATATATATGATTAGTAGATAAAAAGTTGACTAGAATTCTAATGCTACTCTTCCTTAGTGGAATTGTTCTAGTTAATCTCAACTCCTCAAATCCTTCCTTATCTTTGATTCTGTTCTTACTGAATACGGACTCATTCTCCTTATCATTTTGTAATTTTTTCGATCAGGAGATATCTCTTATTTTACCATATTTCGTTTATCTCCTGCACATGCCCCTCACGTGCCTTTGACTCTGATTGTGTCCATGTCTGCCAGTGATGGACCTGATTCATATCTGAGTTCCTTTGTCAATCTTCAAAACTAACCAATTTCATGGGCCAACAGAGGGAGAAAGTTAAGCCACATATATCACAAAGGTATGCTTTAAAGCTTTTGCCTACATTTTTCAAGTTTGCATTTGCAGCGATAGGGTGACGCTACAATGAACAGAAAGTGGAACTAGAATTGAATTTTAGATCTAGAGGAAACTAAACTTTTAACTAAAAAATCCCCACAGACGGTGCCAAATTGTTTGACCAAAAAGTATGAGACTGTTTGTTAAACTAATTAAATAAGAAGATAGATGGTAAATCCTAGTTAAGGATAATTAATTCTAGATCTGAGATGGATAATATGAATAGATAAAATACAGTTCAGTATAAATGTTGGCAGTAGTTATGGCCGGATTAAATAGTATAAAAAAGACCATGCATTAAATAACATTAAATGGCAAAAAAGGAGATTATTCATCAAATCTTGAGTGAGGTGGATCCTCTTTCATTTGATAAAGATGAATGATAGACAAACACACGAATCTTAGGATCCTCTTCGGATCTGATAGGGAGTGTGGAAACAGATAATCTTATCTCTTTAGAGAGATGTGTTTTATTTTAGATCTAGAGATAGAGAGTCNAAGGAGCCGCCCCCCCCCCCCCTAGAGAAGTCTTCCCTTCCCCTTTATAAAGGATATCACCCTAAAAAAGTACAATTAGAGGGAATATTAGAATATTCCCTTTGAAGATTCCAAAGCAAAACTAGCCGTTACATCTATCTGTACTGCTCGACCTCGGCCTTGCTGATCACTGCTCGACCTCGGCCTTGCCGATGATCACTGCTCGACCTCGGCCTTATTGATCATTGCTCGACCTCGGCCAGACAACTCAATTCGATTCACAGGTTACTCATGACAATTGTCTCCCGTGCCGAATCTGCTTAATTTGAGTTTCTAAATAATTTCAAATATTTCACAGGGTTGAAACATTATTCTATGAAGTTTTTAACAATGCATGCAAAAGAAACAACAAACATATATTTTGAGCTGAAAATGAAATATTTTACTTATCCTTATTTTTCCTTATATTATTTTTTATTTTTCTTTTGTTTCCTTATAGGAGTACCATATTTGGTCAATCAAATCACCTGTTTAAACCTTAACTTATAAAAAAATTGCAAGTTGACTAATATGACGAGCTTTAAATAAAGGATAAATTTTTGATAAATATCATTCTTGACTGATTTCTTAATTGGAAACTAAACTTGGGAGAAATAGCTTAACTTTCAAAGTTGTCTTTTAACACATGCTTAGTGCAAATTTTATCCTTTCTTTGTAATTAAAATTCTGCCTTACAACAGAACTAGATATTCCGTCATTTTGCTTATTTTCTATACCTATTTAAATATCTCAGACTTGATTCACGGGTTTTATAAAAGAGATTAATTTATTCCTTACTTTTAAGTTTGTCAAACATTGAGTGTTATAAAATCTGGAAGAGTTCCGTGTAAATTGCATTTGGTCTGTAATTTGTCAACGAAGGCGATCAATAGGGACACGACAACTACCACTAAGGGTTGTAGGGATGAAATAGATTTCTTTATGAAGTTTTAGATTTGAGCATCGAAAATAAATATAATTTTGTAGGGAGTCTTTTTTTCAATAGATCTTATGTGATAAGAATTTAAATTAGTCGATATCAATACAAATATCGAACACCAAATAAAAACAAAAAAAAGACACGAAAACACGCATTAGCGTACTCCTCCTGCAGTTTTGGGACTTGGACCACCAAGGGAAGTATCAATTATTCATGCGGACAAGCTACAAACTCGATCTTTCAGTTGACTAAAATTTGATTAGAATTTTGAAGGGGTTGAGACAACTTCAGATTACTCAAAATAGATTAATGAAAATGATACCAACCAGATTTGTTGAAAATAGTGTGATTTAAAAATTGACTCGTCAAAAAATACATACAATATGAAGAAACGAAGTTTTGAATTAATAGAACGAATAAGTACAGTCAGGAGTTTCAATGGATATTTGAAAACCGACTAAACTGATCAAACCGTCCAGTATCAAACAATCTTTTAGGTTTCTTTTAATAAAATTATAAGTTTTTATATAAATCTATAATTGTAGCGATAATTAGGATAAGTTTTTAATTTTAAGAAAATAAACCGAAAAAATACCGATCGAACTGTACCGAGAAAATTTACACGTGGAAAGTATATTTATATATTACGTTAAAAAATAATAAAGCATTAAATTTTTCCTTGGACTTTGAACTATGAAAACAGTTACAAGCCAAAAAGTAACTAAAACTCAAAATCCTAATTCTCAAACCTATTACATTAGGCTACTACTAGTGAAACTAAATTATTGTTAGCATATTCACTAGCAAGACACAAGGTATTCTACCAATTACAATAGCAAACTACAATGTATTGAATATGTGTCTTTTCGTATGAATTAGATTTATCTTTTTGAATATTTAATCTTCTATAAACTTTGTTCTTGAGTCCCAACTTGGTTAATATCTTTTCACTGGTGTGATTTATATATTCTATATCTTTGCTTAGTTTCTTTTACGCAGTTGTAGAATAGTTTTTTTTCATCAGTTGTATAATAGTTGATGGATCTATACTCTGGCCATCAGTCATGCTTTCTTAGTTCATCACCTTTTAAATAGTAAAAATATTTAAAAAGTTTTCTAAATCTTATAAAAGTTTGTATTCTATTTCTACGAGTGACTTTTACATGATATTTTAAAAATAAACCGAAAATTAAACCTGTCACGCCCCAAACTAGGGGAGGCACGACTGGCACTCGATACTGTATTCGATCGAGTTAGCCACTAAACATACTAGCTAACTAAACTGGGGGCCCAACAGATCGGGCAGCACAACATCTGAAATACTAAGCCTGGACCGTTAAGGTCATGACCTGAATAACAATAAGTCATATAAACAAAGGTAGACAAGCCAAAATAATAAAGTACTAGCTGGCCGACGAGGCCGCGACTGAAGACATACATGCCTACACACATATATATATACATGCCAAGCCTATGGGCTGGAGACTGAAAGCTGCAAAAAGAAACCCAGAATATTGTGTCTACAATAGCCTCTAAGAGTATCATAAGCACTGTCGGAACAAGGCCCCGACTTTACCCAAACTGTACAACAAAAGTAACCATCCTATGAAAGCTCCAGGAAGAGGTGGAGCTTACCAACTCACAGCCGAACCCCGAAATCCTAGCGGAGGGGTCGATCATAGTCTCTACCTGGACCTGCACGCACGAAACAAAAATGCAGTGTCCCCAGGCAACAGGACATCGTTACGAATAAAAATGTACTGGTATGTAAGGCAGAACGTAGAATCATACATAGCTGATGTAAAAAGGGTAATAGAGATACCAACTGACACTGAAACTCTAATAGCCTCCATGGCCGACATCCGACCTCATAGTAATCAAATATGCATGGTATGTTCGTGTAATCGTATGTCGTGAATACACATATATTTATGTAAATGCATGACATACCCAACCAAATGCTAGCAATGGCGGCCTCTCCCGGTAGCTAACCGGTATCATATTGCCAACCTGTGGCCATCTGTACAATATATATATAGTCTTTCGGGCAAATAGGCCCCTTACCTCCGGTTATAACTCGAAGTCCATGCATAATATGCCATGTATGATATGAACTTTGAATGCACGTAATAGGCCATAACAAGAACTTAGCCAATCTTGGCTCATTGGTACTCTTATTCTCATAATCTCATAATCACCTTCGTATCGCATACAAATGTCTCATGGAACCTCATATGTTTTTTTGGAATAAGCTTGACAACTTAACTCGACTTTTTCATAAAAAGTTTAAGGTTCTTCACTTAGTCCTTATACCTGATTTCTTGATAATTAGTAAAAGAAAGTATTTCAAAAATCAAGTGTTTTAGTATTTTAAACATAAAACATATATTTGAGATTTTTGGAAATCGACGTATCACTTTAGA
>MDKH01234924.1:0-11439 GCA_005239495.1 Nicotiana undulata | reverse complement strand
TATTTTACGATGAAACGGACAACACCTACCCTATATATATGACTTCACACAAGTCAAAAAAATTACTAAAAAGCCCAAACAACATCAATAAAAATCAAATTTAGCCTCCCAAAACAGTCTACACACAACCTAATAACTTTATACATAAAACAACCACCGTAGTCGTGTCAAACGACCCGGAAATGTTACGACGAACGACCAGACCACAATCCTACATCAATATGGTGTTTCTCCACACCCTTCCTCCTCCAAAACTCCACAATACAGTAGTAAAACACGCAGCCCAACAGCAACACAAAACAATCCGCAAAACAGTCCGCTACAAGTGAATAACTCGAACTCACGGCTTCCGATCACCGTCCCGTGAGTTCTTAAAAGTATAAAACTAATTACCTTGAATTTACAGCACAAAAATGGATGGAAGATAGCAGTAAACTCACCTACTTTCTGGGTAACTCAGCCCTTATCTTGGTTCTTCAAACTCTAGGGTTTACCCCCAATTTGAACTTGAAAGAGAGGGAAAATCAATTAGGGTTTGTGGGTGATTTTTGGGAGGAAGTTTGCAGGGGTTTAGGTCTGTTTATTTGTGAGTTATAATGGGGTATATATTGCAGTAGATAATCCTTTTAATGGGCTCTGTGGCTGACCCGAAATTGCCTCTTTGTGGGCTATCATTTAACCAAGTAGGTGACCCACCTACTTGTCACCTAGCAGCTTGTGCAGTCTCGCGAAAATAACTATATCTCTCTACTCCGATGTCGTATTGATAAACGGTTTAATGAGTTGTAAACTAGACTCATAGATCTTCAATTTGATGGGTAGATCACCCTGTAATTCATAGTAGATTTGGAGAAAAGCTTAATAACATTTGACCTAAAGTTTAAGTAACACTATGAACCTAAGTTGCGACAACTCTTGTCGACTTTTGTTTGATAACTCGTTTGACTTCAAGACTATGATACAGATATTATATGATTCAAATACCTGCAAACATGTCCTCTTGAGAATATCAAGCACCCTTAGGTTTATCCAAAAATACGAGTTACAACATCCTCGATTCACTTAACTTCTAATACGTGTTAATCACTCTTATACACTCTTGTATCATTTAAGATCAATAGAATTAACTTCTTATCATCTCAAAGATAATATCTTCTCATGTTTATGTCGATTAACTTATGGCATGAGCCAACATACGTGAATATGGGTTGTAACATTTATTATGAGTATTAGAGTATATTTTTATTATTTGCACATTGCTTGACTAGTTTTGGAGCGACGAGCACAAGTTTGAGGTGTTAGAGGGAGTTTGAGTCATTTATGGAACTTCAGAGCGAGGTAAGTCTCCTGTCTAACTCTATGAGGGGAAACTTGCCCCTTAGGCATTGTAATTGACATGTGTTACTTGTACGGGGGCTACGTACACACGAGGTGACGAGAGTCAGTACGTAGCTACATTCATGTTATTGTACGGGTAGACTCAGGTTCACGCCATGCTATAACTGCACTATTTGGGTTATCTCTTGCTTATTAATTTTTTTTACTTCGCATTACTACTTGAGACTAGACGGACATAGAGTGATATACTTGCTATTGTAGAGATTTGACGAGTTTCATGATTAGCCGCAGAATAATTGTACCCATCTTACGAATTTCTCCCGCGTTATGCATTCTCATCGAAAGTTTCCTCAAAGATCCTTATAGCTCACATGTTCCTTTGTGAGTAGGGTCAAGGACCCGTCAAAACTTCTTATTCTAATGGGATCGGGTCGTTCGCCTCGGCATGATAGATATATCTATGGTTCATGCCGTTCGACCCTCGACAATGCACAAATTATGATGGGATCGGGGCGTTCTCCTCGACAAGGTTATGTACCACATAGGGCTGTGCACGGATCGGATTGGATCGGATTTAGCACATTTCGGATTCGGATTTCGGATTTCGGATTCTAGAAAATGCAATCCGAATCCGATCCGAATTATATCGGATCGGATTCGGATTTTAAAGTTTGGATCGGATCGGATTTCGGATCGTAAATGCCTCAATGTTGTAAACTAATATGTATATTTTCTTTGTAAAAGAGGCAATGCATTAAGAAAAATTCATGTTTATACAATTATGAGAGTACTATGGTGCCAATATAGCTAACTCTAGCAATTGTAAAGGTAATAACTTGGAGGAAGATGTAAAGAAAGTACTGACTATCCGAAATTAAAGTGTAGTATTTATACATTGCCTAATAATTTCGGATTTCGGATCGGATCGGATTAAAATATACCAATCCGAATCCGATCCGAAATCCGAAATTTTTATAAACACAATCCGAAATCCGGTCCAATCCGAAATCCGAAATCCGAAATTGAATGGATCGGTTCGGATTTCGGATATCCGATCCAAATGAACAGCCCTAGTACCACACTCTCGTGGGAGCGGACCGTTCGCCTTGGCAGTATAATAGATGTATCTATGGTTCTTGCCGTTCGACCCTCGGCAGTGCACAAATTATGATGGGATCGGGATGTATGCCTCGACATATCTATAAGATACTCTCATGGAAATTGTGTGTAATATCTGACAAGAAGTCAGTGTATCTATGAGTCTCCCTGATTTGAATTATGACAACCTATCTGGTGAGGTCCATTATATATATATGCTCCGGTTGAGGAGGTAATTGCTAATTGAGAGCTTGAGTCTGTTGTAGAGTCACGTATTTACACTTGTTTAATTCGTTTATTTACTATGCCCCATATCTATTTACTTCTTACTGTATATGCCTTATTGGACTACTAGTAAGTGTCGATGTCGACCCCTCGTCACTATTTATCTGGGTTTAGGCTAGATACTTACGAGGTACGCGTTGATTTACGTACCCACGCTACACTTGATGCACATTTTTTTGCAAGTACATATATGTCTGGTGATCTTTTGGGCGTAGAGGCGCGACTATTGCGGGGACTTACTGTGAGCTGCATTTCATGTTACGATCCGCAGCCTGCAGAGTCTCCATCAGAGTTATTTGTATTGTCCTGTCTGATTTGTATCTTAAACATTCACCGTCAGGCTCCTCTGACGGCGATGTTAGGCGCCATCACGACCTCTAGTGGATTTTGGATCGTGACATTTTTGGTTTTTATTTTTTCTTAAAAATTCGTACACAGAAGCATAATTGTCCAATCTTGAATGAATAGATAAAATTAGTTATCAATTAGTCAAACATTTGACTAATGTCTTATTAACTGAATGATTTGTGTTCTTGTTTGTTGGATATAAATGTTTGACTAATTATCATGCCAATTTATGATACTTAGTCATATATTTATAATATATATTCAACAAACAAAAGCAACTATTTATATCGTACATAGAACATGACAATAAGCTTGCTTAACTATTAAAATAATACTAAGGATTATGCCCGAAATATTGCGACTTATGCCTACTTTCTTCACTTTAGAGAGTTTTAGCTCATTGCATTTGAGTGTCATTTCAAAAAACGCTTTTAAAAACACATATACGGTTAAGCTTCTCTATAACAATTTCGTTTGTTACGAATTTTTTTTAATATTATAGCGAATTGCTATTATAGAGAGCATATATTATAACATAACATGAAAATTAGTTCCGAAAAAGCTTGGCTTTTATAGTGAAGTGTTGTTATAAAGAAAATATATTATAACATAACATAAAAATTGGTTCCGAAAGAGCTTGGCTTTTATTGTGAATATTATTATACAAGAATGTTGTTATAGAGAAGTCTTCCTTTAGTGAGTTCGTTATAGATTTAAAAATATCATATTCACCAGTAAAATCAATCATGGGACGAAAATACACAATCCACAACTTAGGTAATAGAATAAAAATAGTTCTCTGTATCATGTATTCAAAATTAAATTATATTCTTCTACTATTAACTAAATAATGAATTGATATTACAGTATTAATAATTTTGCCAAATTTACGTTAAGCAAGTTATTAAACGTCGTAAACAAAAGGAAACGAAAAAGGGGAAAAGTTGACATAATCCCCATGACAGCACACAGAAAAGGAAAAGAAATTAAAGACTTGAATTTATCTCCTATTTAGTGCAATGTAGTATTTAATTTAAATCAGAAAAATAGTAAATATGACAAAATTTGGAATCAGATTCTCCTTTCAAACCGTTAATCTTTTTTGACACATGCCAAGACCAATCATAGATTTACACGTCATCAACCAAGCTGACATGGCGTTTCTCCCTAGTAAATTTTTAACATTATAAAAGACACCCTTTTTTCTCAGTTTGTCACATCCTCCTTTTTGATATATACACACACAAAAGAGTGAAAAATGGGTTGGAGAGGCATTTTGGTAGTTGTATCAGTTCTTTTTGCAGTTAGTGTAGCAGTAGAAGAGAAAGAATATGTGTTGACATTAGACCATACAAACTTCACTGGCGTTGTATCCAAACACAACTTTATTGTCGTTGAATTCTACGCTCCCTGGTAATTATTTCTTTAATCTTTTCCTTGCATGTTGACTTTTTGGATTTTCTTTTTTATTTAGAGCCGAATGAGTTCTAATTTCTTTCGGCTTAAATTATGTATATCTATGATTTTTTTTTAAATGTGTATAACTCTAGATCCTGAATTCACTTTTGCTTCTAGTGTGTGTGAATATGTTTCTGTCGATATGTATATATATATATACGTGTCCGCTTTAGCAAATGAAGGGGAAAATAATTTATTTTTCTTATTTTGCCTTTAACATTAATTACTCGTTTCAAATTATTTTCCAAATCCTTTAAAACTATATTCCAATTAATATGGGTATCCTGGTAAATTATGCACTTATTTATTATTTTGTAAGGGATGTGCATAGTCAATTAACGTGAACGGTGTGATTGAGTGTGTATATATATATATCAATTTGGTTTTTCTTTATGTGTTATGTTTTCTGTTATGGGAAAATCATGATTTTCTAGACTTTTTAAAATAAAATTAAACTTCAGTAAATTCTTTTGTAACCACCTAGTCTAAAGTTCACATGTTACAAATTATTTATTTATTTAGGTCTGCAACAACTTGAATATCTTGGATTAACTCTAGTGCTCCTTAGGAGTGTGTAGATGGCTTATTTACGATATCTACTGGTGGATTCGATATTGGTTTTTAATGTCTTCAAGAACTGTATCCTTTTTTATTCCCGTATTAGCAAAGATTGACCAATCTCATTAGTTTTCTTGCTTTTTCAATTTTTTGGAAATCTAATAGTCCATTTTTCATATTACAGGTGTGGACACTGCCAAAAACTTGCCCCTGAGGTACTAACTTCCTTCTCTAAAAAGAGTGACATCATTCTTATTACATTATAAATTATGGAAAAATGATATTGTATAACCGTTGTAAAAATAATAGGCGAAAAAATGTAAAATATTTATATATTTTTTGTGTATATATACATTTTGTATGTTATATACAAATTTTATACACTTTTCGGCTACCAAATGTCAATAGTTTCTGGCGCAGTAAAAGTGATAATAACCCTATATTTATTAGACATTTTTCACATTCTTGATATTCTGGTTAATCTATCAGAAACAATCTCTCTACCTCCTCACGGTAGGAGTAAAGTGTGCGTACATAGTAGCTTTTGCAGACCACTTTTGGGATTCTACTGGTTTTGTTGTTGTTTTCACATTCTTGATATTGTTGTCAGTATATCGGAAACAACCTCGACAAGGTGGGTTGCTCTGATGGTAAGCACCCTCCGCTTCCAACCAAGAAGTTGTGAGTTCGAGTCACTCCAAGGGCAAGGTGGGGAGTCCTTGGAGGGAAGGATGCCGAGTTTCTATTGGAAACAGCCTCTCTACCCTAGGGTAGGGGTAAGATCTGCGTACATAGTACCCTCCCCATACCTCACTTGTGGGATTATACTGGGTTGTTGTTGTTGTATATCGGAAATAACCTCCACGTCCAACGAAGAGGTTGTGAGTTCGAGTCACTCCAAGAGCAAGGTGGGGAGTTGTTGGAGGGAAGGATGCCGATTTTGTTGTTTCCACATTCTTGTTAGCCTAGCCATTTGATTCCTCTCTTTTTCCAGTATGAAAAAGCAGCTTCAGTATTGAGTAGTCAAGACCCTCCAATTGTTCTAGCTAAAATTGATGCAAGTGATGAGGCAAATAGAGGACTAGCAACGCAATATGAGCTCAAGGGCTTCCCAACTATTAAGATTTTGAGGGATGGAGGAAAGAAAATTCAAGAATATAATGGTCCTCGTGAAGCAGATGGTATAGTAACTTATATAAAGAAACAATCAGGTCCTGCATCTCCTGAAATTAAGTCGAATGAAGATGCTGCAAATGTCATCGACGAGAAAAAGATCATTGTTGTACGTGCTCTTTCTTTTTATCACTCAACTCATTTCTCAGCATTATATTCCATTTGTTCCTAAAATGCATGTATTTTATTTCAGGTTGGTATATTTCAACAACTCTCAGGGGAGAAATTTGAAAATTATACAACATTAGCTGAAAAACTACGAGCTGACTATGAATTTGCTCACACCCTTGATGCCAAATTCCTCCCTCGAGGCGAGCAAGTTGATAAGCCCACTCTTCGTCTCCTTAAGCCATTCGATGAATTCTTCGTTGATTTTGAGGTTGTATTTGTTGTTCCTTTAACGATTATGTGGTTTGATATCGACCTGTTTCTTCTGGTTAGACTGGCACTTAACCTGTACTTATGCAGGACTTTGAAGTCGAAGCAATGGAGAAGTTCATTGAAGAATCTAGTATTCCTATTGTCACTTATTTTGACAAAGATCCAGAAAACTCAATTTATGTTAGCAAGTTCTTTAATGGTATCGGCGCAAAGGTATACTCCACTCTTTGCTGCTTTAATATTGTGAAATCTACACTTTCTGATACAAGAAGCTATATATATCCATTCTATTGCATATGCAGGCAATGCTATTCGTGAACTTTAGCACTGAGCTCGACGCGTTTCAATCCAAGTATAAGGATGTTGCAGTGCTCTACAAGGAGAATGGTCTGAAGGGATTGAGCTTTCTATTGGGAGATGTTGATGCTGGTGAAGGTGCATTCAGTGTTAGTAACATTCTTAAGCCTGTCTATCTGATTAGTGTATTGCCTATCCAAATGACCATATAACAACACATGTTAATTATTCGTTTGCAGTACTTTGGGCTGAAGCCGGAACAGGCACCTCTGATCATAATAATGGAGAATGATGGACAAAAGTATCTTAAAGCACATGTAGAACCCGATGCAATTGCGTCTTGGTTGAAGGATTACAAGGTGATTACTTGGGATAATTACTTTATTGAGCCGCCCTCCAAAATAATAGCCAGCAAATGTATATATTTTGTATATTAAGTAAATATATACATATAATATACATATTATATACAAAATCATTAATCAGTGTATACGGGACAAAAATGATAAAAGCCCTTTTGTGTTTATCAATAGAGCAGTATGTCTTTTCATTGTTGCTAATTTCCTGTTTCTGCTCAATATTTCTTTCCTTTTTTGCGCGGTTGCAGGACGGAAATTTGAAGCCATACGTAAAATCACAACCTATCCCTGAAGTTAACGACGAGCCTGTAAAGGTGGTTGTTAGGGATACTCTCGATGAAATGGTTCTCAACTCGGGGAAAAATGGTGTGTTAGCGTTTCTTGATTATGCATTTGTACTGCAGCTGCTTATCTAAGGAACTAATAATGCATGTTTTGCTTTTGTTTTGACTATTCTTTTTTCCTTTGTTACAGTATTACTAGAGTTCTATGCACCTTGGTGTGGCCACTGCAAGGCGCTCGCTCCAATCTTGGATGAAGTATCTGTCTCATTCGAAAACGATCCCAATGTTCTGATAGCAAAATTAGTAAGAATCTTTTACTTATTCGATGAATCAATCATTAAACTGTCTAAAATGTGATCGTTATGTTAATTGTTTTATTCTTCTTAATCAGGATGCAACTGCAAATGATATCCGTTCAAATGAATTTGACGTTAAAGGATTCCCAACAGTGTACTTCAAATCTGCTTCTGGTAAATTGTCTCAGTATAATGGCGAACGAACAAAAGATGGCATCATTGAATTTATTCAGCAGAATCGCGACGATAAACCTGCTCAGTCAGAAGCTGAATCCACCACATCAGAATCAGTAATAACAGATTCAGCAAAAGATGAGCTATAAAGAGGTAATATATTCTTGTTTTTTTTCCCCTCCAAATTATAAATATTAATATAGTTTATTGATAAGTTCTAATATGTTTCTATTTTCTTATGTTCAGGTTTTTGGCATTCTGTCTCCATAGAGAGGACTCAAGTTTTGTTGCTTTCCTTTCTCTTTTATTTGAGTTTAGGTGTTTTTTTTTAATTACAGTAAAATGGTTGTATCATATTGCGCCATTTTATTATGTATGAGGTGCAACTGAATCTAAATTATTATTATTATTATTAATTTACAAATTCCCAACTTAGCATTAATAGTCTTCACTTCGCTTTGCTCAATTACTTATTTCTACTAAAAACATAGATTTTAAATTGGTATTGGTGGTCATGAAAATTATGACACTATTAACTATCGAACTTTAGTAAAACCATATTTTAAAAACTACTCAATTATATCTATTTAATTTCAAAATAATGTCTATACAGTTTTCCTTATCTTCTTATCTAAGTGGGTGTTTGGACATAAGAATTGTGAAATTCCAGAAAAAGTGATTTTTCGTAGTTGAAAATGGTATTTGAAAACTAGAGTTGTGTTTGGACATGAATACACTTGTTTTTGAATTTTTTGTAAGTGATTTGAAGTTATAATTTTGAAAATAATTTGGAGATTTCAAATTTCCAAAAAAATTCAAAATTCAACTTTAAATGAAATTCGAAATTTTCATGGGCAAATAGTGATTCTGAGAAATTTTGAAATTAATTCTAGATCTACCTTTACTTCAGATTTGTTAGGTATTTATTTTTTTGGCTGAAGTCATTTGGTTGTTATTTAAGATTATCTCAGTGACAACTCTATATGACAAACTTTAACTTTTGCGGACTGCTGCTTTGTTTTCTTTCTCCACTCTCCATACCTTTTTTTCTCTTCATCTTTTTGCTTGATGTCAATGAGCTGGTTTTATATGCAACCACCTAGTTTATTTTTCTTTTATATGTTGTTTTCTATTTACGAATCGGAGCGATAAAAGGCTGAATTTCAGTGGATCGTGGCAGCAAGACCACTCTGTCACTTACAATATATGTCACGTATTTAAGTTGTCTGCAAAAGATTTTACCCACCGCTCAGCTGGTTTTATATGCATTACCTCATCTATGCATGCAACTGACTCGCAATTTGCAATTAGAGTAGCAATTTTTTCTCTAACATTTTTACTTCTTATCCGATATCCGACGCCTGCATTAACATCTGACTAACTCAAATTCACACTATGTAAGGCCCATTTTTCTAAAAAAAAAATCATTTTTTCTTTCTTCTTTTTCTTAATTTCCAGAGTTCAAACTCGAGACCTCTGGTTAAGGGAGATAAGAATTCCTATTCATCGCACCACAACTTACCTTTGATGGTGAAAACTCTTTAACTTTAAATTTTTGGTTTATCTTTAATGTTATAATCTTTTTACTTTCTTAAACTCTCAGTCCAATTTAATATGCTGTCATATAAATACCCAATAAAACATAATGTTATATATAACAAAACAAATTGAGTACATGTTTTGACGGAGACTTCCTACCCTAATTTATGCAAAGACAACAATAACATAAATGAAATTAAAAGGACCTAAAGACTAGAATTCTTCATTCTGGGTCAAAATCTTAGCTATCATGTTTCTGCAAACACTAATAGAACTGAAGAAAATCCACATAAACATAAATGAATAAAAAGGACCTAAAATTAAAGATCTTCATCCTATTATAATCTAATTAGTACTAATATTGGCTACTTGAGCAGTAAAAAGTACTATGCTTAATTGATCAGGGGCGGGGGCGGGGGCGGGTTCAGTGACAAGTTCAGAACCCGTAAACCTCAAATTCTAACTCCGGCTCTGCCATGACCATGGTTGCGGGAATTAACAGCAGCAATATCTTTCTTCATGCCCCAATCATGAATCCTCAAATGAAGTTCAGCAGCAGCAATCAAGAAATGAACAGCTTGAATTGGTTTCAAAATTCCCAAAATATCCTTTAGAGTCCTCAGCCTTAAATCATCAGCTTTTTTTAAAACATCCAATAAACCTTCCTCTTTTTTAGCAATATTTGTCTTCATTTTTTCCTCTTCATCAGATTCCTCTACTTGTCTTCCCTCATCCCTCATTAATTCACTAACTATATGTGATAATTCAACCATTGATGCATCTGCCATTGTTTCTTGAACTTTAGCTAATCTTTCACTCAATTTTTTCTCTTCCCTTAGTGTCTTATTTTGTAACTCATCAATTTTCCCAAGTTGAATACCAGAAAGATCACCTAAATCTCCTCTATTAATTCCTCTAAATAAATCATGAAAACCAGCTTCAAGTTGTAAACCTGATTTAGAATACAATAAATGAAAAGCCATACTTGGTCTCCACCCTCCGATCCATAAAAAAGCATCTTCAAGATTACTTCTCCAAGTTGGATTCAACATGCCTAAAACATCTTTTTTAGCACTTCTTGATTTTTCTTTGTAATAATTCTCGTAGTGGTGTAGAACACGTTGAATCAACGGCGACAACATTCTACGATTGTTTTCTTTCGAGGCGCGCACAAGCTGTTCCAAATCATGGTTCTGTTCAGAAAGCCATGACTCGAAAAACTTGTGAAATGTCTCGTGATTTTGAATCTTATTATTGCTCATCAAGTGTTGGTCCATGGTTTATATGCTGTTTGGAAACAAGAAAATACTCCTATTAGAGATGGAAGTACTAATTAAAAAAAATCACTTAAATATAAAGACTCAAAAAGATATGTCATATAACAAAGATTGGACAACTCTTTTCAGAAAATATAGGAACATACCTGTATGTTTGCATGTGAAAAGAAAATTTAGATTTTAAGAAGAAAAGGTTGAAGATATTTATATTAACGGTGGAGAAAACCGACAAGAAGTAAAAACCAGAGCAGAACCGGTGGGCCAAGTAATAGCTAGCTAGGACTCAGTATCTAGCTGGACTTTGTAATTTGACAATCATAATATTGAGTTCTGTTCAGTGTATCTGTGGCTTGAGATATACTCGCTCCCCTCCGAAATAAGTGATCTTTTTCCGGTATCTTTTAATATTAATTAGTAATGAAATTAATTATATTGATTTTTATTATTCTATATGAATACTCATAACACATACTCCAACACTATTTATGTCACGACTCCAAATCCTAACAGATCGTGATGGCGCCTATCGTGGAACTAGGCTAGCCGACCATCACTTTACTACGTATTTATCCAA
>MDKH01038339.1:0-43649 GCA_005239495.1 Nicotiana undulata | reverse complement strand
GTTCTGCATCCTTCAGCTTCCGGCTCTCATATGCTACAGGATGCCCGTCTTGTAGTAAGACCCTGCCAAGAGCATAGTCGGAAGCATCTGTTTGTACCTCAAATGGCTTGGTCAAGTTAGGAAGGGCCAAGACAGGGCTACTAGACATAGCTGCTTTTAATGCGTTGAAGGCCTCCACTCGCCTCAGACCCCAATCCCAAGGCGTGACCTTCTTGAGGAGTTCAGTTAATGGTACTGCAATGAGGGAGTAGATCTTCACAAATCGCCGATAGTAATTACATAGGCCAAGGAATGCCCTCAAGGCGTGGATATCCTTAGGTGGCGGCCAATCTGTGATGACTTGGATCTTTTGCTGGTCCATCTTGATCCGCCCTTCCTTATTGACATGCCCGAAGAAGTCGATCTGTTTCTGAGCAAAGGAGCACTTGGATAGCTTTGCGTACAACTCATGCTCCCGCAACCGGGCTAGGACCTTCCACAAGTGCACCAGGTGTTCTTCCAGTGTCTGGCTATAGACCACAATATCATCCAAATAGACCACCACGAATTCATGAATGTACTCTCAGAAGACCTGGTTCATCAGGGTGCAAAATGTGGCTGGAGCGTTAGTTAAGACGAACGGCATAACTAGGAAGTCGAACGACCCATATCTTGTCACACAGGTCGTCTTGTGTTCATCGCCCTCCGCAATCCTGACTTGCCAATACCCTGTCTTCAGGTCAATTTTTGTGAACACCGTAGCATTCCCCAATCTGTCAAACAAGTCTGCCATGAGTGGAATAGGGTACTTGTTCTTCACCGTAATTTTGTTCAATGCCCGATAATTCACGCAGAGGCGTAGACTACCATCATGTTTCTTCTAGAAAAGCATAGGGGACACGTATGGGGACTTGGAGGGTACAATGATCCCTGTGTCTAGCATTTCCGTCAATTGTCTCCGAAGCTCGGTGAGTTCGGGTTGTGACATTCTGTAGGGTGCCCGGGCAGGTGGCTTCGCACCCGGCACCAACTCAATCTCATGGTCCACAGTGCGCCTAGGCGGAAGTCGCTTCGGCATTTCCTGTGGCATGACATCTTCGAATTCCAGTAGTAGCTCCTTTACGGGTGTAGGAAGTGGACCCGATGAGCGTTCTACTTCTTCAATGCATAGGGTAGCCAAAAATGTAGGCTCATGTCTCTTGACTCCCTTTTTCAACTGCAAGGCCGAGATGTTCTCAGCGGCCATCTTCATGGATATGCACGGGATAGTACAGGGTGTGGCCCCGTTTACTCCCATCATCAGAAGCATGTCCGCATATGGTACGGGCATGGTGTTGGTCTGCCTCAAGAATTCCAGTCCCACTATCAGCTCGAAATCGTCTATGATTACCACTCGCAAAGTGAACTTTCCTTCATAAGGCCCCATCTTCACCGGTACTCCTTTGGCTATTCCCCCCACTGGCTGAGGGGGTGAGTTAATAGCCTTAACATGACCCCGGCCCTTTCCCACAACTAACCCAAGACGCTCCACCTGAGTTGAAGCCAGGTAGTTATGAGTAGCACCTGTATCTATCATCGCCCAAATGGGTTTTCCGTTTACCCTCAGTTCAACGAATATCAAGGTCCTCTCTTGCTTAGGAGGAGTCCTTTTATTCGTTTTCTGGGCCCCCTTCTTGGTGACTGGGCGGGGATCCTTCTTCTTGCGGATACCAGCACTGGTTCCCGCTAATACCTGAGAAACAGAACCCACAATGGCGTTGAACGCACCGACTGCTTCGGTCTATTCATCCTCATCTGCTTCATCATCTGTCCCATCATCATAAGCTTGATGGGCATTCATCTGTGCATGTGGGCACTCATTATTCCAATGAGGCCCGCCACAATGACGGCACCCTGAGGGTGGCTTTCTTCCCCTGTCATTGCTGTTTGATGCAGCACTGTTGCTGCTTGAGGAGGGAGCCTTAGCTTTGCCTGCACTCCGGTCTCCCCCACTTCTGCTAGGGCCACCATGGTAGGTTGGCCTCCTTTGTAACCCGCTCGGACAGGCGGCTGCGGCCTATCCTTTCGAGTCTCCATCTGGTAGTCCCCAAGGCATTCCGCTGCTTGGATTGCCTTGGGAAGGGTATCCACCCTTTGTCTTTAAAGCTCCATGCGGGCATAAGGTTTCAACCCTTCTAGGAAAGTGAAGAGCTTGTCCTTGTCCCCCATGTCGCGAATGTTTAGCATGAGTGCAGAGAATTCTCGCACGTAGTCCCGCACGGATTTGGTCTGGCGGAGATCCCGTAGTTTCCTTCTTGCATTGTACTCAACATTTTCGGGAAAGAACTGTAGGCGTATGGCAGCCTTCAGCTCCGCCCATGTCTCCAGAGCATCTTCACCGGCCCTGATGGTTTCGTACTTCACTTGCCACCAAAGCTTAGCATCACCCTGATGATACATGGCAGCAGTTGCTACCTTCTTGGCTTCTTCTAGGCATCCCACGACATCGAAATACTGCTCGATGTCGAAATTGAAATTTTCCACTTCTTTGGCATTCCGAGCCCTACTGTATGGTTTTGGCTCAGGAATTTTCAGCTTCTGTGCCAAGGGAGCGGGGTTCACAGCGCCCCCGATTTGATTTCCACCGCCTCGAAGCAAGCCTTGTAGAGCAGCATTGACAACGTTGAGCTGGCCTGTCAAGTTGTCGATAGTTTGCTGCATGGCAGTCATCCTGTCTGTGTCTTCTGCCCTATGGGCTAAATTCTCAGCGCGCTCCTGTTGGAGGCCCTCGAATTTATCAAAAATTTTGGCTGCCTCAGTAGCTGCCGTTTGCCGGTCTCCCTCAGAGTCGCGGCTCATGTTTCCGATGTCAACTTCGGTCTGGGCCATCCTGCGGTCCAGGTCGTCCAACCTTTGCAGTAGGTCGATTTTCAATTCCGGCACCGTATCTACAATGGGTCATAGTACGTCAACCGTCTCCTCAAGGGCCGCAATGCGGTCCCCATGATTCACCATGGTCAGAAATGGTGGTGATGCCAGTACGTTCCCTCGTCCGATGTCGAGCCTAAGCTCTGATACCAACTGTTACGGGGCACCTTCCTGAGATTCTTTGGAAGGGCGACGTAAGGCTAAGCAACCGGTGTCAGGGTGGTTGTTGTCCGCCAAATGAGGTCCCTGCCACACTTAGACTAGATTGTCAGTGCCGTGTGGGAAAACCAATGCCAACAATTGAGAGAACAGTAATGAGATTTGAAATGATGAAAGCTGGATTGCAATAATGAAAGCTATTACAAAATGAAGGCAACGCGGTGTCGAGGGGTAGAGACACCAGTACAGGGATTTGCTTGCTAGAAAGTTTTGAATGCTTGATACCCCCTAATAATGCTTAAAAAAAATAAACCAAAGTTACATGAGTAGACTAAACTACGCTAGAGAAACATAATGAAAGTACATGGAATAAAGCTACTCTATATTTACAAAGAAAAGGACTTAGTTTTCTACAAAGGTAGAAACAGGTCCGTTGGCAGCAACTTTGTCTCAGGCATCACGATCTACGCGCGCGGCATTGTCTGCGCGCGCGACGCTGTTGGCAGCTGCTTTCGGCCGGGCGCTAGCGACGGAAATTGGTGGGGCGACATAGGCACATGCGCGCTTGTCACTTGGAGCGGCCAAGACCACGGGGCCGTCCGTGGCGCTAGGCGTTGGGAGGCTTGCTAGGACGCCACAGGGCGTGTCCAAGGGGTCATGGGCATGGATGGAAAGCCGCCCATGACAGTACTTATGCAGAGGGCATCGTCAAAGAAACAAAATTTCAAGTTATTGATACAGACATGGCCATAATGTAATTATGGGAAGACCATGGATTTATGATATGGACGCAGTACCATCCACTCTACACCAAGTTATCAAATTCCCTTCAAAATGGGGAATTCAGCAGATTCGAGGTGATCAACAAATTTCGAGGAATATCAATTTAGTAATACACTCGAATAAAAAAGAAGCGGAGGAAGAATCAAAAGACGCGGAAGCAACTCAAACAGATACCGGAACAAACGATAAAGACACGGTGAATCAAATCACCACAAATGTAGCATCAAAACACACGGACATGGATTCCATACCTGATGTTATTCTGGAACCATAAGAGAATGAAAATATAAAGACAACTCTTGAAGAGCTCGAAGCTATTCCACTGTTCGAGCATAATCCTAAGCAAAAAATCCACATAGAAGCAAGGCTCAGCCCGACCAGAAGAGGTAAGTTAGTTGAGTATTTAAAATCTAATGCAGATTGTTTTGCCTGGTCCCATTCAGATATGAAGGTATACCACCAGAGGTGACGACTCATAAACTATATGAGGATCCATCATTCGTACCTATCAAGCAAAAGAAAAGGAAGCAGGGATCATTCAAGAATCAAGTGATCGATGAAGAGGTACAGAAACTCTTAAAAATCGGTTCCATACGCGAGGTAAAATATCCCAATTGGTTAGCTAATACTGTAGTAGTACCTAAAAAGAACGGTAAATGGAGACTATGCGTAGATTACACTGATTTAAATAAAGCATGCCCAAAAGATTCATTTCCATTATCGCACATAGGTCAAATGATTGATGTCACCGCATGTCATGAATTATTAAGCTTTCTAGATGCATATTCTTGTTAATATCAAATAAAAATGGACCCCTCAGACGAGGAAAAAACTTCCTTTATTACGAACAGGGGGACGTACTGTTACAAAGTCATACCTTTTGGCTTGAAAAATGCTGGAGCCACGTATCAAAGGCTAGTAACCAAGATTTTCTAGGAACATCTAGGTAAAACGATGGAGGTATACATTGATGACATGTCAGTGAATTCAACACAGGCTGAAGATCATTTCCAACATCTTTCAACTACATTCGAGATCCTCCGCAGGTATAACATGAAACTAAATCCAGAAAAGTGCATCATTGGCGTCTAACCAGGTAAATTTTTGGGTTTTCTCGTATCAAATAGAGGCATTGAAGTAAATCCTGCTCAAATTAAAGCTATTGAAGAAATACTTGATATACTCACGAGCAAAAAAGAAGTTCAAAGACTGACAAGTATGATCGCAGCTTTAGGAAGATTCATTTCAAGATCTTCAGAGAAGAGTTTCAAATTCTTCTCAGTCCTAAAGAAGTAGAATCAGTTCGCATGGACTGAAGAATGCTAGAATGACCTTAAAAACTTGAAGGCCTACCTATCAAATCCCCAACTACTATCCAAACCAAATGAAGGGGAAAGGTTGTTCATTTATCTTGTTGTTGCAGAAATAGCTGTGAGTGCAGTCCTGGTAAGGGAAGACAAAGGTAAGCAATCTCCTATTTACTATGTAAGTAAATCCTTACTAGATGCAGAAACTAGATACCCTCATCTAGAAAAATTAGCCTTGGCTCTAGTCATGGCATCTAGGAAGTTAAGAACGTACTTTCAGTGCCATCCAATTGATGTTGTAACTTCATATCCATTAAAAAATATCCTACATAAACAGGAGGTATCAGGAAGATTGGCTAAGTGGGCAATAAAGCTAAGTGAATATGATCATTTATCAACCTAGGACAGCAATAAAGTCTCCGGTCTTAGCCGATTTTGTCGCAGATTGTAATACTTGTATAATCCATGAAGTAGAAAAAGAATTACAGATCATTACCAGAGATAATCCAGGAACATGGACTCTATTCATTGACGATTCTTTTAATGTTAAAGGAGTCGGTCTGGGAATTGTTTTAATACCACCTTCGCGTGAAAAGATAAGGCAAGCTATTAAATGTTATCCTATCACTAACAATAAAAGCAGAGTACAAAGCTGTCATTGCAGGACTTGAATTAGCAAGAGAACTCTCAATAGAGCAGATCGTGATCAAAAGTGACTCTCGGCTGGTAGTGAACCAGATGCAGGGGACTTACACCGCTAGAGAAACTCGAATGCAGCAATATTTGGAAAAAGCACGAGACCTAGTGAGGCAATTCCAGTCATGGAAGATCGTACAAGTACCCAGAGAGGAAAATGCAAAAGCGAATGCGTTAGCTAACCTGATCAGCACTCACATACACTACTATAAAGTAGCAAGATGAGGGTCGGAGCAGCTTTTACCCGAAGTATCGGGTTCGATTCCACAAAGAGTTATGAATATTGGAGTTGAATTTCTAGGTAATCTAGTAGTGTTTTGTGCTCTTAATTGCACTTTTCATACTTTTTCGTTTGACAATTATACTACGGTTTATACTAATGGTAATTTTCTAATTAACTAAGAATGTCTCTTTGGTTATTTTCTTAATGGATAAAAGGCACTAGGGTTATGACTTTCCCCTAGGCGAATATTTAACGGGATCCAATACCTAAGGCAAAGAGATGTTAGCAAAGGGAACATGGCATAGCCAATGCACGGAATTAGCAACTCTATACCTCTCGGTAGTTTTAGTGGCTTTGCCCTAATTGCCTCTCTCGAGGTCAATTGGGTGTCAAAATTATGCAAGCAATATTGGCTCAAGTAGGGTTTTACTATCTCTAGGTTTAACCCCTTAATTGGGACTATCAATCTCTTGATTTCGTACCAATTCCTTGTTGGGCTGATTTTCTAGACTCAAGTTCTCTTTCTCAAGAAGAACCCAAGTTAAATAAACACCAATTAGTGTTTGCAACCACCAATTTTAACATGGAAACCACAAATCAGCCCAAATACCAAACACCCATACACATCTAAGCCTTAATTTAAAGGACCCATTAAACACTCACACTAGGGTTGAGCCACAACCCTAGCTAATGGGATTAGCTACTCATAATAACTGAAGAAATCAGAGAAATAGATGAAGCAAAACCCATATAATTGAATTATAAACTAAAATTGAAAGATTCAATGTTGAAATCCTTCTAAAAGTACTCAAAAAGCTGAAGAAAAGTCGTTCATGAGATCCCTACTATATCTCAGTACAAAAGCTTCACCTAAAAACAAGAAAAGAAACTATTTATACTTGGCCGAATTTTCTGGACAAAAATACCCCTGCGGGGTCACCACGGATCGCACAAAATGGACCGCGGCTGCGGTGAGGATTTTAGCTTACAAAACTGGGCCTCTGAACTTGGCCACCGTAGTCCGCGTAAAATGCACTACGGCCACGGTGGCTTCAATGTGGACCGCGAAGAAAGGACTGCGGTCCGCGTTGGTCTTCTAGCCTTCAATCTCAATGCCCTCTGAATCTCTTTAGTGCGGACCGCGTAAAATGGACCGCGGTCCGCGTTGGTCTTGGCCTTCAAAATCCTCCCTCTAAATCTCTCCACCGCGGTCCGCATAGAATGGACTGCGGTCCGCAATGAAATTTGCCTTGGAAAGCACTCTCTTAATCTCTTCCGTCGGACCGCATAAAATGGACCGCGGTCCGCACTGGTCAATTGAACTCTGCATGTGCTTGGTCTTTGTACTTGTGTAGGTTTCACTTTGAGCAGGTCTTTGACTGTTTGCCATCCTTTTTGACTAAACCCTGCAACAAGCACAACAAGTAAGCCTTTGGGACTATTTTGCATACAATTTTATCCAAAACTTAAGTACGAAAGAGTGTAAAATAAGGTAAAATCCCTAGTTATCATAACAGTATGAATTTGCGCTCCAGTATCAATTTCCTTTTCGACCACCATTCCCGGAATTTGTGAAAGGCCGGTTCACTCACAAACTGATCTTGCCATGCTTCAGGTTTTCTTGTTCTTTCAACTCCCCCAACTTGGGGTTCACCTCCTGTTTGGGGTTCATCCTCTACTTCTTCTTCCCCTGAGTGCTCACCTGACAGTGAAGTTGTGGGTGAGGTGGAGTATTCATGATCACTCCCTGCAGTTGAGCCTTCAGACGACTCAGAATGAGCTGATGCTTGGGCAGGAGGAGAGTCAGAGGGTTCATTTGTCAACCTAAACCTCTCCGGAAAGTCTGGTACTGCTTTGGTATGGATTCTGAATCAGATTCCCCTCCGGAGGGTACATACTCACTTCCCGATTGGGAAGCAGCTCTATCCATGGCCCGGATTGCTTTTCTTGTCTCTTTCATAACTTGCCGAACTTTGGGGGCCAGTTTGATTGTCCCTATGCTTTACCCCCGGGAAGACTCTCCCCTTCCGCTTGGTTTTCGGCCACCTCCTTTTGATTGGACCATAATATGCAAGTCAAATTCATTTAAAGCTTGTTAGTATCCCAGAAGTGCATAGATTAGAGAACACACAGGTAGCAGGTAATGAGAATTGGGGTTGCAAAAGTTGTAGACCGCGGACCGCACAAAAAGGACCTCGGTCCACGTTGAGGTGGGGTTCAGACTACCCACCTCTCTGAAGATGATCACCGCAGACCATATAACAACGACCGCAGTCCGCACTAAGGCACCGCTGACCGCACAAAGAAAACTGTGGTCCGCGTTGAAGGGGGGTTCAGACTACCCACTTCTCTGAAGATGAGCAACGCGAACCGCACAAAAATGACCGCGGTCCGCACCAAGGCACCGCGGACCATACAAAAAGGCACAGCGGTCTGCGGTTATCATTTGGGACTTATGTGATGTTAAGTCACCGCGGTCCGCACAAAAGCACCGCGGACCGCAATGAGTCCCAATCCTAGGGTTTCACTTTTTATGTTTAAGTCAAGTTTAAATGCACATGTTGTTGATACTCTAGGTTTTTAATCAGTGTAATTGACTAAAATGGGTCTAAATTAAGCATTGTGAACAAACCCTACACATGATTAATGGATTAAAGAAGAAAAAGGGAAAAAAGAAGAAGAAAATCTACTAATTAAACAAGAAAATAATAAAATTAAGAAGTTAGGAATTCAAAATTAAACTTACTAGATGTGGAATGAAGATGAGATGAAGAGATTAATCAATTAAAGTTATCAGGGGTGATGCACAGTGAAATTTGTACTGTAGAGAAGGCAAAGAGTGTAAAGTGTAAAATGAGGCCCTCAGACCCTATTTATAGAACTTGTCCTGGGACCCACACTACCTACCCCACCACGGACCGCATAAAATGATCGCGGTCCGCGGTTCTTTAAATTTCTGGGCATCTGGGCAATTGGCCACTGCGGTACGCACAAAATGGACCGCGGCCGCAGTGAACCATCGTGGACCGCATAAAATGGTACCGCGGCCGCGGTGGAAACTTCAGAGAAGGGATTTCTTGTGAGATAACTTCGCGTACCGCACAAAATGTACCGCGGTTCGCAGTGCATACTTCAGAGATTTGTTTTTCTGGTGAGATAGCTCGGTGGACCGCACAAAATTGACCGCGGTCCGCATTGCAAACTTCAGAGAGCTGTTATTGTCAACTTAGCATTGAGCACGACATCAAAATAATCCTACAACATCCCACAACCAGTTAGTCCAAAAATAAATCCTATACTACCAAGAAAATCAAAGAAAAACAAAAAATAAAGACACATGGGTTTCCTCCCAAGAAGCGCCTGATTTAACGTCGCGGCACGACGTATGTTACCATGTTCAATTGAGATTCATCAAAGGCACCATGTGGCTATCTTCAAATTTCTCAAGGTAATGTTAGAACCGGTGCCCATTCACTCGAAAAATCTGCCCATTTTTGTTCTTGAGATCGAGATCACCAAAGGGTGTAATCAATACAACTTCAAACGGGCCACTCCACTTTGACTTGAGTTTGCCCGGAAAGAGACGGAGTCTAAAATTGAAAAGGAGCACCAACTCTCCCACCTTGAATTCCCGTTCTTTGTCATACTTGTCATGGAGGTACTTCATTTTGTCTTTGTACAAGGAGGAGCTAGTGTATGCATGAAATCTGAACTCATCTAGCTCATTCAAGTGATCAACTCTGAGATTAGCAGCTGTGTCCCAATTCAAATTCAACTTCTTCAAAGCCCAAAGTGTCTTGTGCTCCAACTCCACCGGAAGATGACAAGCCTTGCCATACACCAACCGGTAAGGTGACATATCGATTGGGGTTTTAAAGGCGCCTGTAAGCCCAAAGATCATCATCAAGATTCCGGGACCAATCAGTCCGGTTAGCATTTACTGTCTTGGCCAATATATTCTTGATTTCACGATTGGAAACTTCCACCTGGCCACTTGCTTGAGGATGGTACGGAGTAGACACCTTATTATTGACTCCATACTTCGATACCAAAGAATCAAAGGCCCTATTGCAAAAGTGAGACCCCCCGTCACTGATGATGGCACAGGGTGTCCCAAATCTTGTGAAAATATGCTTCTTCAGTAAACCGACCACACTCTGGGCCTCATTATTGGGCAAAGCCACATCTTCAACCCATTTTTAAACGTAGTCCACCGCCACGAGTATGTAAGTGTTTCCACAAGATCTCACAAATGGCCCCATAAATCAATACCCCATACATCAAAAATATCCACCTCTAGGATAGTAGTAAGAGGCATCTCATCTTTGTTGGATATGCCACCCATTCGTTGTCATTCATCACATCGCTTCACCAACTCACTAGCATATCTTGTATAAGGTAGGCCAAAAGAAACTACAGCTTAGCACTTTGGAGACGGTCCTTGCCCCTCCATGATGACCACCATAAGCTGAGGAGTGGCAAGACTCAAGAATCGATCCTTGTTCTTCTTCGGGCACACATCGTCGGATGACACCGTCATTGCAAATCTTGAATAAGTATGTTTTATTGTGGTTCATCCCAATAAAACTCCATGATATCCCTTCTAAGCTTCTTCCTTTGGTTGGAAGAGAGCTCACAAGGAACAACACCGGTGACAATATAATTGGCAATGTCCCCGAACCATGGCATTTCTTGCATTGACACAGAAAGAAGTTGTTCATCAGGGAAACTATCATCAATTTCAAGCCCATCACTAGGTCGACCTTGCTCCTCCAAGCGAGAAAGATGGTCGGCCACTTGGTTTTCACTCCCTTTTTCTGTCAATAATCTCCAAGTCAAACTCTTGAAGCAACAACACCCACCGCATGAGTCTCGCTTTGGAATCCTTTTTGGTCATGAGATACCGGAGTGCCGCATGGTCAGTGTGAACTATGACCTTGGCACCCATAAGATAAGGACGAAATTTCTCCATCGTAAAGACTATTGCCAATAAATCCTTCTCGGTGACAGTGTAGTTCATTTGGGCCAAGTTCATTGTTTTGCTAGCATAATAGATGGGGTGAAAGATCTTGTCCATCCTTTGGCCTAAAACCGCTCTCACAGCCATATCACTAGAGTCACACATAAGCTCAAAAGCAGAGCTCCAATACGGCACGGTGATAATAGGCGTTGTGGTAAGCTTGTGATTCAACAATTCAAATGCACTCATGCAATTCTCATCAAAGTGAAATTTGGCATCTTTCTCTAACAATTTGCATAGAGGATTGACCACCTTAGAGAAGTCCTGAATGAAACGCCGATAGAACTCGGCGTGCCCAAGGAAGCTCCGGACCCCCTTAACCAAAGTTGGAGGTGGCAATTTAGAAATCACTTCAATCTTCGCCTTGTCCACTTCAATTCCATTCCCCGAGATTTTGTGGCCTAACATTATCCCTTCTTCCACCATAAAATGGCATTTTTCCCAGTTTAATACTAGGTTGGTCTCTTCACACCGAGCGAGGAATTTGTCAAGATTGCTCAAACATTCATCAAAGGAGTCCCCAACTACGCTGAAGTCATCCATAAATACCTCGAGGAAGTCTTCAACCATATCAGTAAGGATCGCCATCATGCACTGCTGAAATGTGGCGGGTGCATTGCAAAGACCAAAAGGCATTTGGGAGAAAGCAAATGCACCATAAGGACATGTCAAAGTAGTATTTTCTTGGTCCTACGGGGAAATCAAGATTTGGTTATAGCCTGAATACCCGTCCAAGAAGCAATAGAAAGCCCGACCCGCAATCCTATCAAGCATTTGATCCAATAAGGGCAAGGGGAAATGATCCTTGCGAGTCACTTTGTTTAGCTTGCGGTAATCCATACACACCCGCCAACCTGTGACCGTTCTTTTTGGAATGAGTTCATTTTTTTCATTTTGGACCACTGTCATGCCACCCTTTTTTGGAACACACTGGACCGGAGAAGTCCAAGTACTATCCGAGATTTGGTAGACAACCCCTGCATCAAGCCACTTGATTATTTCCTTCTTTACCACTTCTTGCATTGCTTCATTGAGCCTCCGTTGGTGTTCTACGGAAGGCTTTGCTCCATCCTCAAGAATGATTTTGTGCATGCAAAATGCGGGGTTTTTCCCCCGAATTTCGGCAAGAGTCCATCCTATGGCTTTCTTCCTTCTCCTTAGCACTTTTAAAGTGGAGTCTACCTGCAATTGGGTAAGGCAAGAGGAAAGTATAACGAGCAAAGTACGAGAGGGACCAAGATATTCATACCTGAGGTGTGGTGGAAGTGGCTTCAACTCCAATGTAGGTGGCTCTTCGATTGAAGGCTTTGTCGGAGGAGTTTTCCGATTCTCCAAGTCCAATGATAGCTTTCGGGGACCATAGGAATAAGAACCCATGCCTTGAAGGGCATTGTTACTTTCAAGTAATCCATCCACCACGATGTAATCTTGGTTCAATAAAGCTTCCTCCACTGGATCTTCAACATTAATCATAGAGCTTGCATCATCAATAATGACCTCGGTGACAAGGTCCATGAAAGAGCATACTTCTGTGTTGTTGGGATGCTTCATTGGTTTGCACACATAGAATACAACCTTTTCATTGCCCACTCGGAAAGTGAGCTCACCGGCCTCCACGTCAACTAAGGCCTTCCCCGTTGCAAGGAAGGGCCTTCCCAAGATGATGGGAACCTCATAATCCACTTCGCAATCCAAAATGACAAAATTTGCGGGCAAAATGAACTTGTCAACCTGCACCAATACATGATCAATGATTCCTAGGGGCCTCTTAATAGTTCTATCCGCCATTTGAAGATGCATAGAGGTAGCCCTAGGTTGACCAATCCCCAATGTTTTAAAGACCGAGTATGGCATCAAGTTTATACTAGCTCCAAGGTCACACAAAGCTTTAGCAAAATCCGAACTCCCGATTGTACAAGGAATGGTAAAAGCTCCCGGGTCATCAAGTTTGGGGGCCATTGAATGCACTATGGCACTAACTTGGTGAGTCATCTTAATGGTTTCGCACTCCATAGACCGCTTCTTTGTGATTAAGTCCTTCATGAACTTAGCATACCCGGGCATTTGCTCCAAAGCTTCAACCAAAGGGGCATTGATGGAAAGACTTTTCATCATATCGATGAATTTCTTGAATTGATTCTCTTGCTTTTGCTTCGCCAACCTTTAAGGATATGGAGAAGGGGGCCTAGGCAATGGTGCCTTGGCTTGTGGGACCACCGGTTCCGGCATATCAATCACGTATTCCCTAGACGGGTTCACGTCCCTTTGCAAATCCTGTCCATTATCATGGATATCAATTCTCACCTCACTAGTAGTTGACTCTTCCACCACTTGTTCAACTTCAATTGGTAACTCATCATTTGGCAATTCATCATCATCAACAACAATTCTCTTTTATCTAGAAGAACTCGCTTCACCTCATTTTCCACTTCTTGTGGTCACCGCCATGGCGTGACCGGTATTATTATTGTTCCCACCCTTGGGATTCACCACCGTATCACTCTGTAGTGCTCCCTTTGGGCATGTGTTCAAGGCATGATAAATCTGGCCCATTTGAACTATAAGGTTTCTAATGGAGGTGTTGTGGGAGGCCAATTGAGCATCGGAGTCCGCATTGCGCTCCATCATTTGCTTGAACATTTGTTCAATTCTTCCCATGTCATTACTTGATGAGATTTGGCCTTGAGCTTGGTACGGGGGTGGATTGCTTAGTTTTTGGTACATCGGGGGGCTTTGAAAGCCCGACCCCTGGTTACCATTACCACCCCAATTGTTGTTGTTATTGCCTCCGCTCCAATTGTTATCATTGTTGTTCCCCCATTTTCCTGAATTGTTGCTATTGTTCAAAATTCTCTGTCTTTGATTACCCCAACTTTGATTGTTTCTTTGATTTTTCCCTTGACTTTGGTAATTATTAGCATACATATCATCCTCTTCTTGATCATCATATGGCTCTTCTTGACTATACCACTTGGTCCTTGGTCACATTGATCATTGTTTCTTTGCTTAGGATTTCCACGAGGTCTTCTTTGGTTCACTAACACATTCACTCCCTCCATGGCATTTACTTGCTTTGGTCCTTCTAATTGTTGAAGTTGGGCCTTGGCAAGTTGGTTCATAGTGGTAGTGAGCTCGGCAATCGCTTGCCCATGTTCTTGAAGTTCTTTGTGAAGGTTATTGACACCGGACTCACCCTGAGGTACGTTTGCTCTACTTTTCCATGCTGACGATGTGTCATCCATCTCATCTAAGACCTCACATACCTCGGGGTAAGTCAATTTCATGAAATTTCCACCGGTCAATTGGTTGACCACACATTGATTGACAGTGTTTATTCCTAGGTCGAAGGTTTGCTGAATCATGGCTTCAGTCATGTCATTGTTTGGACATTCCTTAACTATGGTTTGGTAGCGCTCCCAAATCTCATGCAAAGGCTCGTTGGGTTCTTGCTTAAAAGACAATATTTCATCTCTGAGCGCCGCCATGTGACTAGGGGAGAAATTTTTTGCAATAAACTTGTCTGCGAGCTCATCCCATGCGGATATGGAGTGGTTGGGAAGCCGCTCGAGCCAATCAAGAGCCTTCCCTTGAAGAGAGAAGGGGAATAACCTAAGTCTCAATGCATCTTCCGAGGCATTCGTTTGCTTACTACCCCAGCAGGTATCCACGAAGCCCTTCAAATGTTTGTAAGCATTTTGGTGTGCGGCTCCGGTGAAATAGCCCCGCTGCTCCAAGAGTGTCAGCATCACATTTGTTATTTGGAAATTTCCCGCCCGGATTCTAGGCGGGACAATAACACTAGCATACCCCTCGTTTGGAAGGACCCAAGGGGCAGCTCTGGGAACTGGTGGTCCTCCTGAATATTGGCTCGTCGGCCCCGTCTGGGAGGAGGTACTTGGTTTATTTCATCTTCTTGGTTGTCATATACTTCCTCTATGACGTTTCCAAAAGGATCCGCCATTAGAACCTGAAGTGATTCAACACACACGTTAACAGAAAAAGGAAAGAAAACTACTTAACACCACTATTCACGTAGATAATCAATACCGTATAACTCCCCGGCAACGGCGCCAAAAAGTGATCAGCACTCACCTACACTACTATAAAGTAGCAAAGATGAGGGTCGGAGCAGCTTTTACCCGAAGGATCGGGATCGATTCCACAGAGAGTTATGAATATTGGAGTTGAATTTCTAGGTAATCTAGTAGTGTTTTGTGCTCTTAATTGCACTTTTCATACTTTTCGGTTTGACAATTATACTACGGTTTATACTAATGGTAATTTTCAAATTAACTAAGAATTCTCTTTGGTTGTTTTCTTAATGGATAAAAGGCACTAGGGTTATGACTTTCTCCTAGGCGAATATTTAACGGGATCCAATACATAAGGCAAAGAGATGTTAGCAAAGGGAACATGGCATAGCCAATGCACGGAATTAGCAACTCTATACCTCTCGGTAGTTTGAGTGGCTTTGCCCTAATTGCCTCTCTCGAGGTCAATTGGGTGTCAAAATTATGCAAGCATTATGGGATCAAGTAGGGTTTTACTATCTCTAGGCTTAACCCGTTAATTGGGACTATCAATCTCTTGATTTCGTCTCAATTCCGTGTTGGGCTGATTTTCTAGACTCAAGAAGAACCCAAGTTAAATAAACACCAATTAGTGTTTGCAACCACCAATTTTAATATGGAAACCACAAATCAGCCCAAATACCAAACACCCATACACATCTAAGCCTTAATTTAAAGGACCCATTAAACACCCACACTAGGGTTGAGCCACAACCCTAGCTAATGGGTTTAGCTACTCATAATAACTGAAGAAATCAGAGAAATAGATGAAACAAAACCCATATAATTGAATTATAAACTAAAATTGAAATATTCAATGTTGAAATCCTTCTAAAAGTACTCAAAAAGCTGAAGAAAAGTCGTTCACGAGCTCCCTACTATATCTCAGTACAAAATCTTCACCTAAAAATAAGAAAAGAAACTATTTATACTTGGCCGAATTTTCTGGACAAAAATACCCCTGCGGGGTCACTGCGGACCACACAAAATGGACCGCGGCCGCGGTGAGGCTTTTAGCTTACAAAACTGGGCCTCTGAACTTGGCCACCGCGGTCCGCGTAAACTGCACTGCGGTCGCGGTGGCTTCAGTGTGGACCGCGAAGAAAGGACTGCGGTCCGTGTTGGTCTTCTAGCCTTCAATCTCAATGCCCTCTAAATCTCTTTAGTGCGGACCGCGTAAAATAGACCGCGGTCTGCGTTGGTCTTGGCCTTCAAAATCCTCACTCTGAATCTCTCCACCGTGGTCCGCATAGAATGGACCGCGGTCCACGATGAAATTTTCCTTGGAAAGCACTCTCTGAATCTCTTTAGTGCGGACCGCATAAAATGGACCGCGGTCCGCACTAGTCAATTGAACTCTGCATGTGCTTGGTCTTGGTACTTGTGCAGGTTTCACTTCTTTTTGAGCAGGCCTTTGACTGTTTGCCATCCTTTTTGACTAAACCCTGCAACAAACACAACAAGTAAGCCTTTGGGACTATTTTGCATACAATTTTATCCAAAACTTAAGTACGAAAGAGTGTAAAATAAGGTAAAATCCCTAGTTATCATAACCTCGCATCAGTTACAGATGTAACGAATAAAGAAAATGCTATTGTGATACATTTATTTCATTCAGCAATTGACCAAGACCAGAATGAGATAACATTTAATAATCTAACATGGGATGAGAGAAACAAAATTGTAATTTTTTTTGCAGAATGGTACCGTGCCCGAAGATAAGAAAGAAGCTCAAGCACTTCGACGAAAAGTTGCATGGTACTGCATGGTTCGTGACACTTTATATCGCAAAATATTTGGTGGTCCCCTAGCAAGGCGCCGCAGACCTAATCAAACTGATTACGTGATGAAAAAAGTACACGAAGGACGTTGTGGAAACCACGCAGGTGGAAGATCTCTAGTCAAAACTCTAATCAAAGTAGGGTATTATTGGCCTAAGATGGAAGAAGACGCTAAAAATTTCGTAGCTAAATGCGATAAATTTCAGCAATATTCTAACAACATGCATCGACCCGCAGAACTACCACATCCGGTTATATCACCTTGGCCATTTATGAAATGGGGAATGGATATAGTAGGACCTCTACCCCAAGCCAAAGGAAAGGTACGATTTTTACTTGTATTAACAGATTATTTCGCAAAATGGGTGGAGGAAGATGCTTTTAAACAGGTACGAGAAAAAGAAGTGAAAAGCTTCATCTAGCGAAACATCATATGCCGTTTCGGTGTCCCAAAGGAGATTGTTTGTGATAATGGCCCGCAATTCATAGGCTCACAAATCACGGAATTCTTACAAAGTTGGCAAATCAAACATATCACTTCTTTACCATATCACCTTGTGGCTAATGGGCAAGCTGAGTCAACAAATAAGATCATCATCAACAATTTTAAGAAAAGATTGGAAAAATCAAAAGGAAATTGGCCTGAAGAGCTACCAGGAGTATTATGGGCTTATAGAACTACAACAAAAATAGCCACGGGAGAAACCCCATTCGCATTTGTCTACAGCTCGGAGGCCCTAATACCAGTAAAAATTGGTGAACCAAGTATGAGATTCACAACAACAACAGAAGAAACAAACAATGACGAGTTGAGAACAAATCTGGATTTACTTGAACAAAGGAGAGAAGCCGCTTTAATACGCATGGCAGCTCAAAAGCAAATTATAGAGCAGTACTAAAACAGAAAAGCTCACCTCAGATATTTTAAAATTGGGAACTTTGTCCTTAAAAAAGTCTTTCAATCAACAAAGGAGGCTGGAGTAGGAAAGTCAAATCCAAATTGGGAAGGACTCTACAAAGTGCGATGTTTTGCTGGAAATGTGGACGGCAGGATTTTTCCAAAAAGTTGGAATGCTATTCATTTGAAAGAGGTATTACTTTTAAGCAAAAGGAGTACCCACGATCAGGTATCATTACGTACAATTTTATTTAGTACAGTTAAAGTTATACTAACCATTTTAGATGATAGGAAAAAAGCTAACACTTAACCAAATGATGATATTAGACCTGAATAGACACGAGGAAGTAACTAAATTCCCGGTCTAGGGTTACGACCTTTCTGATGGATATTTCAAAGGGTTAAGCAGTCATCATCTAAAATTATATGCCTTCGAGTCTCGTATATTTTTTCTTTTTAGGAAAAGGACCACAAGAAAGGAGTAGTCAAGTACTCGAGATTTCATTCTTCAAAGCTCAAACACTTGGGGGACTATACAGTATGGAAGGCAAAGAAGACTATTAAAAAAAGTCAAAGCTCAAGCCTGGAGACCCATTTTATCCAACAAATCAAAAGTTCGAGCGAAATCAAAGAGTCGGAGACAAAAAATACAAAGCCTGATTCAGAAACCTACAAAAAACATACTCGTAAATGTAAACGAATGTTTAGGTCAAAGGCACAATTTAGTCACAGGTTGAAATTTGTACCCTTGTATTTACTCAAAATCTGTTGTAAAAGAAAACATTTACGAAAGAGTTATAGACGATACTTGAACACATGTAAAGTGTTATGAAAGTTCAAATAATACAAAAACTTTCTTCAAAGCATTACCCAAAGAAGCATGTGAATTCCTATCTATCTTTTGTATATTTACACCGTTATGAAGTTGAGACGTCTTATTCATTAAGTGTCGTTCATAAAAGGGCCCTCTTTTATAAAGCGTGCTTGTTTCGAAAAGACACGAAATATTGAAGCATTTTTAATGCAAAGTTAAATAACAACGGGTGAAACAAAAACTCAAACATAAAGCATTTTTATGCAAACACTTAAGAGTAAAACGAAAACTCAAAAATAATTAAGAGTAAAATGAAAACTCTAAAAACCCAAATCATGCCAGGAAATTTAAATATTAATATTATATGGCGGAAGAAACTAAGTATCAACTTAGTCCAAACCCAATTTGTTCATACAAAATTGCCCCTAAGTTGTCATTGGAGAGTTACCAACCAAAATTTACCCCCAAATGGGACCGGGGGTAACCACCAATTGATTCATCAAAAAAAAAGAGGGGTCAATAAACACTTTCACTAGACACTGGGGGGATTATCTTCATCAACAGGAGGAGCATCTTGAGATGGCACGGGTTGAACAACAGCTTCATCATGCACGGTTTCATCACCCACGGGAACTTCAACTTGAGGTGATGAAAATTTTTGACTTTGCCGAGACTTTTCAATTGTCTCCTTAGTTTTGGCAATTTCAGCTTGTAAGTGAAAATTTTCCTGGCCCATTTCCATCAATGTATCAAGTTGGGCATTCAAATAAGCCCAACTCATATTGACAACTGCTTTATCCTCGAGATCTTTGTAGTACTTCTCCCATTGTTCAACATCCTCTCTCAGCTCGTCTCTTTCAACCACAACAGCATCGTAAGAAGCTTGTAAAGGAGCAAGGGATCTCTCCAGAAATTGAACCTTGTTAGAGGATTCACGGAGGTCTTGTTGAGTTTGAGCACGAGTTCACCAGCATAAGCCTCCTTCTTGTTTAACAAAGCCTTCAAGCTTCTTATTTCTTCAGAAGTACGGGAAAGTTGTTCTGCAAATAAGGATTCCAAAATGTTCGTATCCTTTCCTGCCTGATTCGACGAAGCCTTCTCAATGGCTAATTCTCCTGCTATGACTCTAACCTGCTGCTCTAAGGTACATCTTTCCTCCTCTACTACTTTCATATCAAGTTGAAGGCTCCCAATTTGTTCCTTCCAGTTATCAGCCTCAGTATGATAGTTATTCATTAGTTGCTCCGTATGTACGATCCTTTTCATCAACTCTGTACCAATGAGATTGATCTACACAAAAAACGAGAGTTAGATACGGTAAAGGTTAATTTTAAGAAGGAATAACTTGAAGGATACCTTTAAGGATGAGTGTACAATCTCACTCATCCACCTCGGGGAGCTATGGCTTTCTAGTTTTGACTTCTCAACCGGGCCTATCAGATGCTTCAACCACACATTCGCCTGGCCTGATTTCTTTAAGAGGATACCTCCCGTAGGAACCTCGATCATAATTTGCTTCATCTCCCCATTACTATAAGACCCTACTTCGATAATAGAAGGCACGAGAGTAGGGGTAGATGAAGGAGCCACAGGTGGAACAGACGGGGGATCAGAAATAGCAACATGCATAGTAGACTGAAGTTCCACCGGAGCAGATGGAGGAAAAATGGCAAGAGGTGCCTCCTCTAAAATTGAGCCAAAACCTTGATAGAACAACTGCTCAACTGACTCATTGGCTGTGGAGGGAGTTTCTTCTTCAGAGTGTACAGGGGCAGAATGCTCAGACTCAAGCACAGAAGATGGAACAATAAGAGGAGCAACGTCGTAAGAGATTGTAAAGGAGCAAGGGATCTCTCCTGAAATTGAACCTTTTTAGAGGATTCACGGAGGTCTTCATGAGTTTGAGTAAGCGACTGCACGAGTTCACTAGCATAAGGCTCCTTCTGGTTTAACAAAGCCATCAAGCTTCTTATTTCTTCAGAAGCACGGGAAAGTTGTTCTGCAAATGAGGATTCCAGGATGTTCTTATCCTTGCCTGCTTGATTCGACGAATTCTTCTCAATGGCTAATTATGCTGCTATCACTCAAACTTGCTGCTCTAATGTACACTTTTACTCCTCTACAGCTTCCATATCAAGTTGAAGGCTCTCAAATTGTTCCTTCCAGTTATCAGCCTCGGTATGATAATCATTCATTAACTGCTCCGTATGTACGATCCTTTTCATCAACTCTGTACCAATGAGATTGATATACACAAAAAAGGGAAGTTAGATACGGTAAAGGTTAATTTTAAGAAGGAATAACATGAAGGATACTATAGTCATCCAAATTTTAAGGGATCAAGACAAATCCTAAGTTAAAAATACTATAGGACTCTTGAAATCCTAGGAGTCTATTAGTGTTTCTTAGAGTTTACTCTACCCTAAACCCTAACTCACACCTATATAAAGGGATACATATTCACTTGAAGAAGCATCTCAAAAAAATGGAGATCATCTCAAAAATCCCATAAACTCATGGGATATTCACAAAGAGATCTAGAAGTGGCCGGATAATTCTTGATAATCAAATAACTCAAGAAGATCCACAATATATTTCATGGATATCAAATAAATCCATGAAAGCCCGCATCATCCTACGTTCAAGAAATACGTTGGTCCAGCCCTCGAATCACGAGATAATCAGGAGAGAAGAATCAAGGGAACAAACAGAATTGTACCCGCATCAGTTTATCAATAAAATTATGTTTCTTCATATTTATATTTTGGTTGCAATTTATTTTTGTATCACATATAATTTGTTGCAAACAGATACCTTTAAGAATGAGTGTACAATCTCATTCATCTGCGTCAGGGAGCTATGGCTTTCTAATTTTGACTTCTCAATCGGGCCTATCAGAGGCTTCAATCACACATCCGCCTGGCCTAATTTCTTTAAGAGGCTACCTTCTGCAAGAACCTCGATCATAATTTATTTCATCACCCCATTACTAGAAGACCCTACTTCGATAATAGAAGGCACGGGAGTAAGGGTAGATGAAGGAGCCACATGTGGAACAGAGGGGGGAGCAGAAACAGCAACAAGCACGGTAGACTGAAGTTCCACTGGAACATATGGAGGAAAAATGGCAAGAGGCGCCTCCTTTGAAATTGAGCCAAAACCTTGATAGAACAACTGCTCAACTGACTCATTGGTTGTGGAGGGAGTTTCTTTTTCAGAGTGTACAGGGGAAGAATGCTCAGACTCAGGCACGGAAGATGGACAAATAAGAGGAGCAGATTCATCATCACACACAATTTTTCTTCTTGCTCGTGGTCTTCGAACCAACGAGCCTTCCTCCTGCTCCTCCTCATCTTCTAAGGTCTGAGTCTTATCCGCTTTCCTTTTCAACGAAGAAGAATTCAAAATGATTTCTTGAGCCTTGGCCAAAGAAATCTTTGAAGCAGTTATGGCAGCAGTAGTGACACCACGAGCAAGAAACCCTAACAAATAAAAGAGGTTAGAAAAGTTCAAAAAGGAGAGAAAAAGGAAACATAAAAAAAAAACCTACCATGGGTTTTAAATTTCCAACCAAACCTCGCCGAGAGGTATTTCCAAGAATGTTCTTCCATTGGATCAATCAACAACAATTTTTCTACCCAACCACGGAAACCGGAGATCTCTTCGATGGTTCCCATGTTTGCTGGAAAAAAGACAAAAACAGTCACGGTACTGAACATCTATCAAGAATAAGGAAGAAAGTAAGTAAACGAAACTTACGTGCAAAGTTCCACTTCTCAGGGAAGGGGAGATTTTCTTCACCTACTAATCCTTTTGTAGGGGAAGCAACAAACCTGGCATACCAACCTCTATCTTTATCATCATCAGGTATGACTAGAACTCTTTACTTCTAACCACAAGAGTAAAAACTCCTTGGCGGAATAACTTAGGAGAGTAGAGATGAATAAGATGATAGAAGGTAAAAGGAAGTGAAGCCAAGTTGGCTAAATATCTGAGGCATGCTACTGCCCTCCAGATGATAGGACCGATTTGTCCCAAACACACATTAAAAATTTGACAAAACTCTATAATGACAAGGTCGATAGGAGGCTTGAAACCTAAAGTAAAGGGGTAAATATATACAAAAGAATAGTCTGCTTTGTAAGAAGTTATCCTTTGATTTTCATTGGGTACCAAGACTGGGAAATCAAATTTCCAATAATAGTCTCTGCGCACAATAGAAATCAAACCCTCAGTGATTTGAGTAGGGTAAAGATCAGCGCGATCATGAGACGTCATGGAAGACAGTTGCTTTCTTATGGCTTCACTGTCATTAATGAAAGAAAACTCAGCGGGTACAATCTCATCAACCTTTGGTTCGCGAAGTGGTTCACTGGACTCTCTACTCTTAGAAGAAGATCTAGAAGCTCTAGCCCTAGGAGAAGATGGAGTAACACTAACCCTAGAAGTTGGCGGGGGAGTAGTGTTACATTGAGAAGAAGAAAACCCTCTAGAAGGTGTTGAGCCCAAACTCCTTAATATACTGCCCCTCCTACTCCGGATCGGAGCAGAAGAAGGAGATAGTTCATCAACAATAATCACTTTTTTGGGTTCTTGGTTTGAAGAGGACATGTTCGCATGAAAAAAGAACTTGCAAGTAGTAGAAGAAAGTTAGAAATTTTCCGTAGAAGCAAAGGCTAAAAGGGGTATTTATTCACAAATGCAACCGTCAAAAAATATTAAAAAACACTGATGTGAAAGTCATTATTAAAATTGTCACTTCGTGATTGATGCAGACGCAAAAAGCCCTAAAAGGCGCTGAGGAATTGCAGAACCAATCCGGAACCATCACGTGGCACATGCATTAAATGGAAGTGACAAGTGACGTGTACGTTCAGGGATAGATGCAATGGTACGAGTGAAACGGCGACAAAAGCTTCCCGCCATAAATGAGTATCCACTTACCAAATATTTAATTGATAAATAAATGGTAAGTGGGGGGACTATATGTATTGGTAAAAAATAGACATAACACATATAATATCTTCGATGACAAAGAAATCTACGTGGAGCAATGGAAAAGTGACGGCTGGATGAGAGTTTAGAAAGAGATATGGAACAAAGAGGTACGGGGTAAAACAGCCACGAAACTGTCACGACACCAAATCCTAACAGGTCGTGATGGCGCCTATCATGGAACTAGGCTAGCCAACCATCAAATTACTTATTTGTTCTATTATAATATTCCAAAAATCAATAATAAGCAGCAAACAGAGTATACAATAATTTCTTTAAGTCTTTACGCCACAATAATAATCTAACAGTCTAAACAATTCTCCCAAGACTGGAGTCAACCGATCATGGGCATCTAAGAAATAAACTAACTCTGCTAATGTAATAATAATGTCTATGAATCAAATACTAAGTACTATATGAAGAAGGGAAGTGGAGAAGCTGCGGACGCTGGACAGCTACCTCGAAATCCCAAACGCTGATGACAACGAGCTCGGACGACTACTGCTCCGAACCAGTACCTGGATCTGCACACAGGGGTGCATGGAGTAATGATGAGTACGCCAACTCAGTAGTAATGAAAATAAATCACAGTCTGAAGTATATGAAATACACAGCACAAAACATCAATCCACAAAACAGTAAAACATCAAGTCTCAATACAATATACATAAGTTCGAAAACCAATTTCCAGAAAATCCTTTGAAACAAGTATATTTTTCCAATATTTCTCAGTAAAACTCTCTGTTGATACCCAATTTTTCCTCCAACTATTTTTTAAATTTGCATATATACCTCAAAATCACTTTTCATAATAATTGGCATTTTTTCCATAATTTTACCAATTTATTTTCCTATTTATTTAGTGTTTTATATGCAATAATTATTCATAAATTGCATTACAAATAATTTCAAATTATTTCTTAGCTCAATATACCATTCTAGTCCTGTCAGGATTTAATTCTTTCATAAATTAGCCAATTTTAGCATTATTTAATTATAATTACACCAATTTTACAATTATAGCCTAATCGTATATTTTATACCATTTTAATCACTGATTATCCGTTTTATATTTTTTATATTAGCTAATCACCTTAATTGTATTTATTTGACCTCGATTTCATATAATTATTAGCTATTTTTATTTAATTATTTATCTATTGTAATGGGTATTTAACTTATAGCCATTTCTTAATTTCAATTTCAGTCTTATTTACCCAAACCCACAACCCAATTAAACTGACCCAACAACCCAAGGCCCAATTCCTAAATACCCGACCCAATCCTCCGTTTCAATCTGAGCCGTTGATTAATTCAAATCAACGGCCCATATCAAAACTTACCGAAATTAACTAAGACTTACCCCCCCCCCTCCGACCTCTTATTTGCCCGGTCGCTCATTCTCTCTCTATCTCTCTCTGGTTCTCTCTGATTCTCTAGAACCTTCCCTTGCCTCCCCCCTTCGATGAAGTTTGTTCGTCTTCTCCGGCTAGTCCCCTCGCCGGAAACTATGGCCTCCCATCATCTCCTGGTTACTGCTTCATCCTACACCGGTCTAATGACACCCTAAGGCCCTCAGGCGAACCTGGAGCGGTTCACTCACCTCTCATGGTTTCTCATGCCATTTTTCGGCCACCTCCGGCCATCTAAGTAAGAGCTACTACTTTCCTGGCTAACGCCGGCGACATCTTTAAGGTTTTTCTTGTTTATCTGGGTTCCATGAAACCCTAACTCCTGATATCTTTCCGATTTCTTCTAGATCTGCCTTAGATCTGTGTGTATCATGAAGCTTTTTACATGTTTTTCTTTGAAGAACCTTCCTATTTTAAACGATCTTTCATCTTCAAACTAGGGTTTCATAACCCTTTTCTTTTAAATGGTTTTCATACGATTTTCCAGTATTCTCTTAAGATTTCTATTGTGTTTAATAATTTTATTGAAGTCTCTCTCTTTATCTGAGTTGTGAAAACCTTAATCTTTCACCTTGGGTCTCTGAATACATTTTGCATATGTACATACGAGCTTTATGATTCTCTGAAGTTTTACCCTATGGTGTTCGTATATGTTTCTGACTTTCTTACTCTCTCTACGTGCCTCCATGTTTACCCTGTAATATACAACTTGTATGATTTTACTCTACTGAGATTGCTAGGGTTTCAGAGTTCTTGAACATTGTCTATTTAACTCATGTTATTTTTCCTTTAGCTGATACTGGCCTTATTTGAATCCTTGATTCCCTCAGATTAGTATCCTTCACCGATCTCTTAAGGTAATACACTACTGATTTTTGACCCATGAGTTATTCACTTGCCTTATTTGATTAATTCTACTGTTTAATCGATTTTTAACTAGGATTTTCTGAACCTAGACCAATTGTGTGTTCTGTATGCTGAGATTATTTTCCTGTGTGGTATTCCAATCATACGAGATACTTTCCTTAAGTGATGCTAGTTTCCTGCAATTTGAACCTCATTCAAGGATTTCCTGCTGATTCCGTCATTCCCTGCTTATTTTCATAGCCAATTATGCTGTCACACTGATTCTTAGGACATTCCTTAATTGATATGTTATGTATCTAGCATAATTACCTGCCCTATATTTGTATTAGTTTGAAATATTTCGTTATGTATTACATGCCAGCCATGGATTTCTTTCCTTATTTGGTCACTTGTCTTTACCGTTTGAAGTTGACTCCCTTGATTAGAGGGAGTACTTATACTGATTGCTTGTTAATTTATTATGATTCCTTTAATTGCTGCCTGACTTTGATCTGTACCATATTTACTAATGTTCTTTAAAAACGAAAGGAAAAAAACTATATATACACTCTATTCATTCATTACACACACACAGACATAGATACAAAAAACGATATGTGCACTCTCTTTTACAAAGAAAAGGGTTCTAGACTCTCTTCACCCTCTCTTCTGTGCTACTTGCTATTACTTTAAGTGAGTCGGTTGTAAGCCAAAGCTGACTACTGTGCATCTCCTATCTTTGCTTGCATTATTGCTTTCTTCATCATACTGGTATGTTCTGATTAAGCTTCAGTCATCAAACCAACATGTTTCTATTGATAGTTCAATTCCTTGTATTCCTGATATGTTTCTACTTGTGGTTCTGCTGTCCAACATGCAATTAGAATTCTGAATCCCTTTTTACATGTCTATTTTCACTTTACTTTTAATGATCAATGTGACTCTCTGCACTCAGCCTCTGTTCTTTATGTGCATCTCCGTGCTTATGACTAATATGTTAAATTCAATTGTGATGTCAGTGGTTTGGTTGATATGCTGCTCTAACTTGACAGTTAGTCATATCCCTGACCTCCCTGAATCCTTAGGAACCCTTGGATTATTTGTCTATGTGTGAATCTGCATGCTTCACAGGCTGTGTATTTGTCACTCAAACCTCTCACCTTTGTTTATGATTGCTGGGCCACCCTGAGTCCTTTATGTGATGCTGGCTTTGTTTTGTTTTGAGTTGGAAAACTGTTTTCGTCAATTGAACCTTTGCTGATCTTTACTAAAAGTCCTCCCTCTCTTAAAAAATGTTTTTCAACACTGTTTTACTTAAACTTCCTAAATTATGAGCACATCTCACTCTACTCCTAGTTTCTTAAGTTCAACCCCTTTGTGTGAGCACTGCTTTGGGGACCCTTTGAGTAACCTCTGAACTCTAACACACAAGGCTGGCATTCCCACACTGCACTTACTCCCTCTTGGATAGGAAACATGGGTGTGAGCACTGCCTGGGATTCTCCGAGGTCCTTAGGAACTTTGACACACCCGGATTGTGAAAATTTATGGCATATGGCATTAAGGACCTAGAGACTTGGGCCTATTGGTAGGCTCCCTATAGTGTAGCTTCTTAATTTTCTTATTTACTTATGTAATTCGTGTAACACTAGTCTGTAATAACTGATTGTATAAACGATTCTAGGGTTGGATAGTGAAATGGGTGGGGTAAGCATACTTAGTATAGACGCGGGTAGAAATCATGCCTATAGGTTTACTTTTCCTATATGTGCAATAGCCACCATGCTTAGAAATAACATGCCAATCATGCATTAGATACCATGACAATTAGGTTTATTTCTTTTAGCATCTCATCATAATGGTATTCACTTAGAAATCATGTTCATAGGATCTAATAACAACAAGAATTGCTAATATGTGATTCTGTTCATACCAATTGTGTTTGTTAAAAATCCTACTTTAGGACAAATGTGTTAACAAGCTGCAATCTTGTTTCATAATGTCGCACACTTAGAGATCCTATTTTCTAGGACAACATTAATAATCTGTTATTCCAAATAGTCTCCTGAAATTATGATTTAATAACTGTGATTACTGCGCATTTAGAAATCATGTTCAGGAATCTTGCATACGCCTCATTCTACCTCTTTATTATGCATTTAGAAAATTATGTTCAGGACTTCTGCATATACACCTTTGTACATACATTAGATATCATGTTATAAGGTTGTATCCGCCCAGTTACACCTAGCCTAATTACTGATGTATAATAGGTATAAGAACCTCACTTAGTTCCTCTAAAAGAAAGCTGGTAATGCCTTTATGATTCTGGACACCTAAAACAATTTGTTTGTTAATGTTATTTGAACAGTTCCAGTAATAATTGGTACACTTAGGCAAGCCTTAGGTGCTGGATCAGTTAAAAATTGGAAATCTACTCTTCACACATAATGTTTGCCTAACAACAGGTTGAAATCAGTATTCGGAAATTGGTACAATTCCTTCTCTAAAATCAGTAATAAAACTGCCTCGTTATTGCATCCTCGCCTAGACATCATGCCTTAGGTCCTGAAGTTAGAAAGGCCTTACTTGTGTTTGAGTTTTTCTAATTATGTGCATAACCTGTGGAGGAATACTTGGGCCTCATATCTGCTCCTATTTGTTTTTCCCCATATTTGCAGTCCTAATTGTCTTTGCTTGTCGCTTAGAATTTTGTCCTTTAAACCTAGGGGTCAGCCTAGAACCTATTTTTAGGATAGTAGTCCTAGCCTCCTCCGGTACTGATAGGATGGGACGGGTAATAGCACGCAATAGAGTTCGTGAACAACACACGCTTTAATTGCCTTCACGGGGTGGGAAAGGGTAGAATATGGATATGATGACCGATGCGCTAATACCACGTGTAGCCCCTCTCTGAGGAGTGTCTATCGGGTATTGCATTGATGTGATCCATATTGTTTCAAACCTAGGATGTCCTTCTCTCCAATGTTTTATTAGTTCTTTCAAAAGTTAATAACTCCAATGCTTATTTGAAATCCCCTCTTATTTGAGTCATTACTTGCTACTTGCTTATTGTACAAATTCACGGAAACCATTTGGTCGGGAACCACAGTTGTGAATCCTGAGGGGTGCCTAATACCTTCCCCTTGGGACAATTTTAATCTCTTGCCCAATCTCTGATAATGCAAACTAGTATCATGATTTAATTACCATAGGTGCCCTAATGCACCTTAAAAATCGTTAGGTGGCGACTCTTCTTTTAACCCTCTTCCTTTAAAAGGAGTTGTCAGAATGTCATAAACCCGATCTCCGCTTAAGGGAAAAAGGGGGCGCGACACTCTCAGTAATATCAGTTTGAAAAATGATCAAACTCGTAACAATTTCCCTCAGTACCTCACCATCACTCAGTATCTGCCCAGCGGGCAACCTCACTGTCACTCATGCCTCCCAATCACTCATCACTCGGCAATCGCACTCAGTAGGTACCTGCGCTCACTAGGGATGTGTACAGACTCCGGAGGGGCTCCTACAGCCCAAGCTCTATAAACAAGCCACATCATGGCAATAATCACTCTCAGGCACTCGACCTCTCTCATATCATAACATCCTCACAACATTGGCCCTCGGCCTCACTCAGTCAAACACTCTCAGCATGCCACTCGGGCCATGAATAAAACAGGGTTCTTGACCCAAAATAGTATTTCATTTCAAGAAATAGTAATATTATCAAATAAGAGTATCAACAATTTCACAAGAAAGACTGAGTATAAAATCATAGTTTCAAAGTAGTGAGAATATCAGTAAAATAGCCCCCAAGGGGTTAAAACAGATCGGCACTAGGCCCCAAACATGGCTTACTTCCCAAATATATCAAAACATAGTAATATTATAACTCATATGCTTTAAAAGCAGTTTTGCAACTCAATAGTTGCCTAAAAAGATACATTTTTTCAAATTTCCAATTCGTGCACGCCCCACACTCGTCATCCAGTGTTTGCGTCACTTCAAATCCGTGAAAGGATGTAAAGTCCGGGGTTTCATACCCTCAGGACAGGATTTAAAGACACTACTTACCTCAACTAGCCCAAAAATCTACTCTGCAACCCGCTTGCCTCTTGAATCAACTTCCGAGTGCTCCAAATCTATAAAGATCAGGTTTTTTCTCATCAAATTATGCTAAGGAAATGAATTCCAATTGAGAAATACCAATTTTAGCACAAAACCCGAAATTAGCCAAAACTCGACCCTCGAACCCGCATCTCGGAACTCAAAAAATTTTATATCAAACTGTTCTTTATCATCTCACAAGTCCGTACATATAAAGAACTCTAAAATCGAATTTTGTTTGACCCCTCAAATCATTCCTAGAAGGTCTCATATTCTCAAGCCCTAATTCCATCTTTTTCTATTGATTTTCATGAATTAAACACTGATATTTTGATCCTTAATCACATATAATCGAGTTTTAGGGTCCAAATTCCTTACCTCGATGAAGAACAATGATTTCCTCTCTTAAAAATCGCCTCAAAAGCTTCTTCCCGTTCAAAAATGGTGGAAAAGTGGGTATTGGTCGCGGAGGGTTTATTAAATACTGCCTAGGGATTTTCTTAATCGCGATCGCGGAAGGACCCTCTTGATCGCGAAGAACAACTTCGCTGGTCCACAAAAATTACCCTACGTGATCGCGACCTACACTCTACGATCACAAATCTATACCCTTCACACCTACGCGATCGCGAACCATCGACCGCGTTCGCGAAGAACAAACTCGTGACCCCAGACTCAGGCCTGCCAACCCTACGCGATCGTGACCTGACGTCACGCGATCGCAATGAACAAACCTCCAAAGCTACGTGATCGCAGCCTGACCTTCGCGATCGCACTGAGCAATTTCCTCCTGGCCTCACTCCACTCTACGCGATCGTGGACCTAACCTCGCGATCGCGATGCACAAAATACTGTTGTGCTAACACTAAAAAAACAACACACTTTTCCAAAACCAAAATGCCCGTTAACCATCCGAAATCAATCCCGAGCCCCTCGGGACCCCAACCAAATTTACCAATACATCATAAATGATCATTCAAACTTAGTTCCACTCTCGGAACACCAAAAATAACATCAAAACACCAAAATCATGTCAGATTCAGGCCTAAGAACTTTGAAATTTCTAAAATCCACCAACGATGCCGAAACTATCCAAAACACATCCGATTGACCTGAAATTTTGCATACATATCCAAAATTCTATTACAAACTTGTTCCAACTTCCGAAATTCCATTCCGACCCCGATAGCCTATTTTCCACTGCCGACCGGAAATCACCAAAAACTAACTTTCGCCAATTCAAGCCTAATTCTACACCGGACATCACAAAAATATTCTGAACACACTCCTAAGTCCCAAATCACCTAACGAAGTTATCCAAACCATAAAATCCGCATTCCGAGGTCATTTACCAATAAGTCAACTCTCAGTTGACTTTTCCCACTTTAAGGCTATTTTTAGAGACTAAGTGTCTCAATTCTCACTACAACCATTCCGATTCCGAGCCTACCAACTCTAACACATCATAAACAGTCTAACCAACCTATGAAAAGGCAATAAAAGTAAATATAATGCAAGTTCTATGTAACGACCGACAGGGTCGTTACATTCTCCCCTTCTTAAACAAACGTTCGTCTCCGAACGGGTCTAGAAACATATCTGGAGTCTTAAACAAGTGAGGATATTTGCTCTGCATCTCCCGCTCGGTCTCCCAAGTAGCCTCCTCCACTGGTTGACCTCTCCATTTCACCTTCACTGAATCTATATCCTTGGACCTCAGCTTTCTGACCTGGCGATCCAAAATTGCTACTGGCTCTACCTCATATGACATATCATCCTCGAGTTGAACTGTGTTGAAGTCTAAAAAGATGGGTCACCAACATACTTTCGGAGCATCAAAACATGAAATACCGGAAGAACACTCGACAATATGGGTGGCAAGGCAAGTCTATAAACTACCTCTCCAACCTTCTAAAGTACCTTAAAAGGACCAATAAAGCGAGGACTCAGATTTCCTCTCTTTCCAAACCTCATAACACCCTTCATGGGTGATACCTTCAGCAGTACCTTATCACCTTCCATAAAAGACACATCACGGACCTTCCGGTCCGCATAACTTTTCTGCCTAGACTGCACCGTGCGAAGTCGCTCCTGAATCAACTTCACCTTCTCTAACGCATCCTGAATCAAATATGTGCCCAATAACCTAGCCTCGCCGGGCTCGAACCAACCAACCGGAGATTTATACCTCCTACCATATAAAGCCTCGTACGGGGCCATCTGAATACTGGACTGGTAGCTATTATTATATGCAAACTCCGCCAGTGGCGGAAACTGATCCCATGAGCCACCAAAATCAATCACACAGGCCCGCAACATGTCCTCTAAGATCTGAATAGTCCTCTCCGATCGTCCGTCGGTCTAAGGATGAAATGTTGTGCTCAACTCTACCTGAGTACCCATACCTTTCTGCACGGCCTTCCAAAAGTGAGACGTGAACTGAGTACCTCTGTCGGAAATGATAGAAATCGGAACTCCATGCAATCGTACATTCTCCCTGATGTAGATACTAGCCAACCGCTCCGAAGTATAAGTAGTAACAACAGGAATGAAGTGCGCAGACTTGGTCAATCTATCCACAATGACCCAAATAGCGTAAAATTCCTTCGAAGTCCATGGAAGCCCAACTACAAAGTCCATAGTAATTCACTCCCACTTCCACTCCGGAATATCTAACCTCTGAAGTAATCCACCTGGTCTCTGGTGCTCATACTTGACCTGTTGGCAGTTGAGACACTGTGTTGCATACTCAACAATATCCCTCTTCATCCGCATCCACCAATACTGTTGTCTCAAGTCCAGATACATCTTCACGGCACCCGGATGGATGGAATACCGCGAGCTATGGGCCTCTGCTAATATCAACTCTCGAAGCCTATCCACATTGGGCACGCAAATACGGCTCTGCATCCTCATAACACCATCATCACCGATGGTCACATCCCTGGCATCACCTCGACGAACCCTATCCTGAAGTACTAACAAATATGGATCATCATATTGACGAGCTCTAATCTGATCATAAAAAGATGACCGGGAAGCCATGCTAGCTAATACCCGCGGAGGGTCTGACAAATTCAATCTCACCAACTGACCCGCTAAAGCCTGAACATCAAGTGATAAAGGTCGCTCTACTGCTGAAAGGTAAGCTAGACTCCCCAAACTCTCGGCTCTGCGACTCAAAGCATCGGCCACTACATTGGCCTTCCCCTGAGAAGCTCTAACCATCTCCTTTGCCGCAAATTCAAATCCTTCTGCCTCAGCAGATACTGCAAACTATGATGATTAGTGAAAATCTCACATTGTACCCCATACAAATAATGACGCCAAATCTTTAAAGGCATGAATAATGGAAGCTAACTCAAGATCGTGCACTGGATAATTCTTCTCGTGCACCTTCAACTGTCTGGACGCATAGGCGATCACCCTACCATTCTGCATCAATACCGCTCCCAAGCCAACTCTAGAAGCATCACAATAAACTGTATAAGAACCCGAACCAGTAGGAAAACCCAATACCGGAGCTGTGGTCAATTGCTGACTTGAGCTTCTGAAAGCTCTCCTCACACTCATCGAACCATCTGAATGGAGCACCTTTCTGGGTCAATCTAGTAAATGGCGAATCAATAGAAGAGAATCCTTCCACAAAAGCGACGGTAATATCCCGCCAAACTAAGGAAACTCCTAATCTCTGTAGTTGAGGACGGTCTGGGCCAACTCTGCACCGCCTCAATCTTCTTCGGATCAACCTGAATACCCTCACTAGACACCACGTGCCCCAAGAATGCTACTGAACCAAGACAAAACTCACACTTGGAGAATTTTGCATAAATCTTATCCTCTCTCAACCTCTGCAACACAACCCTCAAATGTTGAGCATGCTCCTCCTGGCTAAGAGAATATACAAGGATGTCATCAATGAACACGATGACGAAATAATCAAGGTAAGGCTGAAGCACGTTGTTCATTAATTGCATGAACGCGGCTGGGGCATTGGTCAGCCCAAATGACATAACCAGAAACTCATAATGACCATATCTGGTCCTGAAAGCAGTCTTCGGAATGTCAGAATCCCAAATCTTCATCTGATGATACCCAGACCTCAAGTGAATCTTGGAGAACACTCTAGCTCCTTGAAGCTGATCAAACAAGTCATCAATACGGGGCAAAGAATATCGGTTCTTCACCGTAACCTTATTCAGCTGTCTATAATCAATACACATGCGCATGGAACCATCTTTCTTTTTCACAAACAACACTGGTGCACCCCAAGGTGACACACTAGGCCAAATGAACCCCTTATCTAGGAGCTCCTGAAGCTGCTCTTTATATTCTTTCAACTCCGATGGTGCCATGCAGTAAGGTGGAATAGAGATAGGCTAGGTGTCTGGCACCAGGTCAATACCAAAATCAATATCCCTGTCAGGTGGCATGCCTGGCAGGTCTACCGGAAATACATCCGGAAAATCACGGACCACAGGAACAGAATCAATAGAAGGAGTTTCACTACTAACATCCCTCACAAAGCAAGATAAGACTCACACCCTTTCTCAACCATACGCTGAGCCTTCAAATAAGAAATCACTCTGCTAGGCACATGCTCTATAGACCCTCTCCACTCAACTCTCGGAACTCAGGCATAGCTAGGGTCACGGTCTTAGCGTGACAATCAAGGATAGCATGACACGGGGATAACCAATCCGCGCCCAAAATCACATCAAAATCAACCATACTGTGTAACATCAAGTCCACTCGGGTATCCAGACCCCCAATAGATATAAGACACGACCGATACACATGGTTCACAACAATAATATCGCCCACCGAAGTCGAAACTCGAACAGACGTAACTAAGGACTCACAGGGCATATTCAGAAAGTGAGCAAAATACGACGAAACATAAGAGTATGTAGAACCAGGGTCAAATAAAGCCAAAGCATCAGTGTGACAAACTGAGATAGTACATGTATCACTGCATCTGAGTCCATAGCATCAGGCCTGGCCGGAAGTGCATAAATACGTGGATGGCCTCCACCTGCTCGACCTCCCCCTCTAAGGCGGCCTCTAGCTGCCTGACCACCACCCCTGGTTGCCTGGGTAGGTGGTGAAGTGACTGGGGCTGAAGTTGAGGGATGAACCCTCTACTGAGATGAACTACCGGGACGACGAGGACACTGCCTCCACCCATCACCCATGTCCAAACTCTCCACACTCAAAACAACCACCTGGAGCTGGAGATGGGGACTGAAGAGAACCCTTGCCACCATGATAACCGCCGGATGAACTGTGCATAGAAGAACCCTGATACGATGATGCTTTCGAGGATCTCTGAGCTGGAAGGGCACTAAAAGATGAACATCCCTGATGAGAACTGCGAGGACCCTACCCCGAAGATGCACCACTGTAAGCTGGGCGAGCTGGTTGTGGAGGTCTAAATGGACGACCTCTGTTGTGCTGAAACTGCCCTCTAGAAGGGGCACCACTGAAGCTACCTGATCCCCGAGGCCTCTTGGCCTCCCTCTCCTCACGCTTCTGCCTACAAAGCGACTCAATGTCCCGAGCAATGTCAACTACCTGGTCAAATGTATCTCCAGACACTCTCTCCCTGGTCATCAAAATTTGAAGCTGATACGTGAGACCATCTACAAATCTCCTGATCCTTTCCCTGTCAGTAGGAACTAACTCCGAAGCATGCGAGCCAACTCAGAAAATCTCATCTCATATTGAGTAACTAACAACTCTCCCTGGCGCAACTGCTCAAACTGCCTGCGATGCTCCTCTCTGTGGGACTGAGGAACATACTTCTCCAAAAATATCGTAGAGAACTGCTGCCAGGTGAGTGGTGCTGAACCAACCGGCCTACACCTCTCGAATGCCTCCCACCAAGTGAAAGAAGCACCAGCAAACTGAAATATAGAAAACGAAACCCCACTGGTCTCCAAAATACCCGCAGTACGTAGTATCCTCTGGCACTTATCCAGAAAACCTTGGGCATCCTCACCCTCTGTGTCGCTGAAAGTCGGAGGCTGAAGTCTAGTGAACCTCTCCAACCTACGCTGCTCATCCTAGAGCATAGCTGGAACCACATAGTCCTGAACTGGGGAAACCGACTGAGCTGGGACTACCCCCGGTGCCTGAATACCTTGTACATCCTGCTCAGGTGTCCGGACAACTGGAGTATGAATGCCTCCCCCGGCCTGAGCTGTAGTGGAAGTAGTAGACATAGCAACTGCCTGAGCCCAACTGGTACACACCGTCAATATCTGAGCCAGGGTCTCCTGAAGACTCGGAATAACAATAGGCATTGTCGGTGCCTGAGTCTGTCCCGCTGGAGCACCCTCGGCGGGAACCTGATCCTGAATGATAGGGGGATCCGGTGGTACTACCCCGGCTTCTGCACGGGCTGGTCCCCTAACTCCACCACGGCCTCGACCCCTTGTGGGTCTGGCTGGTGTCTGGTCACCCTGATCGGTAGTGTGTGTCCTCACCATCTATGAGAGAATGAAACAACAGTAGTTTAGATTTCAAGAACCAATAGAATGGCACGAAAGAGTTCAAGAAAATGAGATTTTTTCTAAGAGTTCTGCAGCCTCTCGAAGATAAGTACAGACGTCTCTGTACCGATCCGCAAGACACTACTGAACTTGTTCATGACCGTTGAGTCATATGTAACCTAGGGCTCTGATACCAACTTGTCACGACCCCAAATCCTAACAGGTCGTGATGGCGCCTATCGTGGAACTAGGCTAGCCAAACATCACATAACTACTCATTTGTTCTATTATAATATTCGTAAAAGCAATAATAAGCAGCAAACAGAGTATAAAATAATTTCTTTAAGTCTTTACGCCCCAATAATAATCTAACAGTCTAAACAATTCTCCCAAGACTGGAGTCAACCGATCACGAGCATCTAAGAAATAAACTAACTCTGCTAATGTAATAATAATGTCTATAAATCAAATACTAAGTACTATATGAAGAAGGGAAGTGGAGAAGTTGCGGACGCTGGACAGCTACCTCGAAATCCCAAACGCTGATGACAACGAGCTCGGACGACTACTGCTCCGAACCAGTACCTGGATTTGCACACAGGGGTGCAGGGAGTAATGATGAGTACGCCTACTCAGTAGTAATGAAAATAAATCACAGTCTAAAGTATATGAAACACACAGCACAAACACCAATCCACAAAATAGTAAAGCATCAAGTCTCAATACAATATACATAAGTTCGAAAACCAATTTCCAAAAAACCTTTGAAACAAGTGTATTTTTCCAATATTTCTCAGTAAAACTCTCGGTAATATCAGTTTGAAAAATAAAGTGAATCATAGTCTAAAACTCAGTAAAATATCATCATAAAACTGCCCCTCGGGCTATAATCATCACTCGTAACAATTTCCCTCATCACCTCACCATCACTCAGTATCAGCCTCGCAGGCAACCTCACTGTCACTCATGCCTCCCAATCACTCATCACTCGCACTCAGTAGGTACCTTCACTCACTAGGGGTGTGTACAAACTTCGGAAGGGCTCCTACAGCCCAAGCGCTATAAACAAGCCACATCATGGCAATAATCACTCTCAGGCACTCGGCCTCTCTCATATCATAACATCCTCACAACATTGTCCCTCGGCCACACTCATATTATAACATCCTCACAACATTGGCCATCGGCCTCACTCAGTCAAACACTCTCAGCATGCCACTCGGGCCATGAATAAAACGGGGTTCTCGACCCAAAATAGTATTTCATTTCAAGAAATAGTAATATTATCAAATAAGAGTGTCAACAATTTCACAAGAAAGACCGAGTGTAAAATCATAGTTTTAAAGTACTGAGAATATCAGTAAAATAATCCTCAAGGGGTTAAAACAGATCGGCACTAGGCCCCAAACATGGCTTACATCCCAAATATATCAAAACATAGTAATATTATAACTCATATGCTTTAAAAGCAGTTTCACAACTCAATAGTTGCCTAAAAAGATAAATTTTTCCAAATTTCCAATTCGTGCATGCCCCACACTTGTCATCCAGTGTGTGCGTCACTCCAAATCCGTGAAAGGGTGTAAAGTCTGGGGTTTCATACCCTCAGGACAAGATTTAAAGACATTACTTACCTCAACTAGCCCGAAAATCTACTCTGCAACCTGCTTGCCTCTCGAATAAACTTCCGAGTGCTCCAAATCTATAAAGATCAGGTTTTTTCTCATCAAATTATGCTAAGGGAATGAATTCCAATTGAGAAATACCAGTTTTAGCACGAAACCTGAAATTAGCCAAAACCCGACCCCCAGGCCCGCATCTCGGAACTCGACAAATTTTATACCAAATTGTTCTTCATCATATCACGAGTCCGTACATATAAAGAACTCTAAAATCGGAGTTCGTTTTACCCCTCAAATCATCCCTAGAAGGTCTCATATTCTCAAGCCCTAATTCCATCTTTTTCTACTGATTTTCATGAATTAAACACTGATATTTTGATCCCTAATCACATATAATCGAGTTTAGGGTCCAAATTCCTTACCTCAATGAAGAACAATGATTTCCTCTCTTAAACATTGCCTCAAAAGCTTATTCCCGTTCAAAAATAGTGGAAAAGTGGGTATTGGTCGCGAAGGGTTTATTAAATACTGCCCAGGGATTTCCTTAATCGCGATCGCGGAAGGACCCTCGCGATCGCGAAGAACAACTTCGCTGGTCCACAAAAATTACCCTACGCGATCGCGACCTACACTCTACCATCGCGATGCTCTATCCTTCACACCTACGCGATCGCGAACCATCGACCGCGTTCGCGAAGAACAAACGCGTGACCCCAGACTCAGGCATGCCAACCCTACGCGATCGCGACCTGACATCACGCGATCGCAATGGACAAACCTCCAAAGCTACGCGATCGCAGCCCGACCTACGCGATCGCACTGATCAATTTCCTTCTGGCCTCACTCCACTCTACGCGATCGCGATGCACAAAATACTGTTGTGCTAACACCAGAAAAACATCAAACTTTTCCAAAGCCAAAATGCATGTTAACCATCCTAAATCAATCTCGAGCCCCTCGGGACCCCAACCAAATTTACCAACACATCATAAATGATCATTCAAACTTATTTGCACTCTCGGAACACCAAAAATAATATCAAAACACCAAAATCACGTCAGATTCAAGCCTAAGAACTTTGAAATTTCTAAAATCCACCAACGATGCCGAAACTATCTAAAACACATCCGATTGACCTGAAATTTTGCAGACATATCCAAAATACTATTACGAACCTGTTCCAACTTCCGGAATTCTATTCCGACCCCGATAGCCTATTTTCCACTGCCGACCGGAAATCACCAAAAACTAACTTTCGTCAATTCAAGCATAATTCTACACCGGACTTCACAAAAATATTCTGAACACACTCCTAAGTTCCAAATCACCTGATGAAGTTATCCGAACCATAAAATCCGCATTCCGAGGTCGTTTACCAATAAGTCAACTCTCAGTTGATTTTTTCCACTTTAAGGCTATTTTTAGAGACTAATAGCCCGTTTGGCCAAGCTTCTAAAATCAGCTTATTTTGAGAAGTGTTTTTCTCAAAAGTACTTTTTAATAAAGTGCTTTTGGTGAAAAGTAGTTTGTGTTTGGCTAATTAATTTGAAAAGCACTTTTAAGCAGTAATTAGTGTTTGGCCAAGCTTTTGAAAACTGCTTCTAAGTGTATTTTTCTCAAAAGTGCTTCTCAGAAAAGTGCTTTTGGAGAGAAGCTACTTTTTCTGCTTCTCCAAAACTGCTTCTGCTTCTCCTCAAAAGCACTTTTTTTTCCTTCCAAAAGCTTGGCCAAACACCTCAATTTTTGGCCAAAAGTGCTTTTGGCCAAAAAAAGCACTTTTGGCCCCAAAAAAAGCTTGGCCAAACAGGCTATAAGTGTCTCAATTCTCACTACAACCATTCTGATTCTGAGCCTACCAACTCTAACACATCATAAACAGTCTAACCAACCTATGACAAGGCAATAACAGTAAATATAATGCAGGTTCTACGTAACGACCGACCGGGTCGTTACAGAGACAATTAGAAGCGGGAGCTCCAATCTAATTGAGGAGTTGAAGAGACACGGTCAGAATGAACTACGACAGAATAAAGGGCAGATTCAAAGATCTTCAATCAATGAGCCAAACGTTACAGAATATTCACGCAACAGTTACGATTACCTATTGTAACGTTACATTGATGATATAAATAATCATTAAGAAGAGTAGGCGTTATATTAAGAAATTTCCTATAAAAGGGAGTAGGATCTCACTTGGATAGACACGTTCGAACCACTATTGGAATATATTTTACATTTTTGTGCTCTTATTATTTTCTTACTTTACAAGTCAATTTTCTGTTATTATTCTTAGTGAATTTTCATGATTATCAGAAGCCCGAGTACTTCATAAAATAGCTTTGACTAAACGGTTCCAACTAGTATTATTTAATTTAACCCTTTAAATTCAAAAAATATATCAAAACATTATCATGATATCAATAGTATACGTCTTGTAACATGATGAATGCTACCTTTTTAAACAATTTTATTTAATCAACCAACTGAAAAATGACATATATATTGAGCTATTGTTATTTTAAAAACGGTTGTACATTATCATTTTCACTAAAAATTATCCATACCAACTATTACTAAGTAAGTACGTTAGCTAACGCCGAAGTCAATGTCAACAGGAACTAAGTAGAAGCAATTAGAATTAGCTCCCATCTCTAGCAGCAGGCTGGACACTTCATAAAACGATGCCAACACTAATTTTTTCGTAACACGTGGCGATTCAAAAAAGCACTCAACATCTCATTTATCAAAACGAAAAATAACGAGTAAAGAGTGCAATTAGGACAAGCAAGGAGCAAAAAGCTAAACCGTGTAGATCAGAGGCAAATTGCGAGAAATTCCGAGTTAGTAGGAAGCAAAAAACAGAGAAGATGGAGAAAGAGAATGAAGCATTAATAGTTGAGAAAGAAAAGGAGAAACTAACACAAATAGAAAAGTGGCTAAGGAAGCACAAATTGCAGTACACTGCAGCCACTAGACACCCTTTTATTAATAGTATACATGATGGTTCCATCGATTTCTCGTCCTTCAAGATATGGCTGGTAATTTAAGAATTCAACTTATATAGTATATTCATTGTGTGATTTTTCTTCTTTTTTTTTTGCACCAATAGTATAGTTTACCGTTGAGTGTGCCGAAAAGTTTTACATCGGTAGCGAAAAAGAAAAGATTACATATAAATATATATCTTTTATTGGCGTGAGACCTTATAGAAAGATCGTGTAAGTTTGGTTCAAAAGCAGATATTAAAAGTACTCGTTAGGCCGTTTTAGCCTACCACATATCATGTTATAGCTTAACATGTTAGTAGCAAATTACTTGTTTTATCTTTCGGTATAGCTTAACGTGTTAGTAGCAAATTACTTGTTTTATCGTTCGAGTTAGCCTCCCGTTTGGCCATAGTATTTGGCTTTACTTTTTCAAAAAGAGAAAAATTGAAAACATTGTTTGTTTATGAAATATGATATTTTTTGAGAAAAAAATCAAAAATTATCAAGTTCCCAATAACTGGTTTAGGGCGTTTTTCGAGGAAAATTTTCTCCCACACACAAAATTTTAACTTTTCTCCAAATAATATGCATGTCCAAACACAACTTCAATAATCAAAAATTATTTCGTCACCGCCAAATCAAAAACTCTTTTTTCAAGTTTCAATCAAATCTATGTCCAAACGCTATCTAAGTAACGATTAGAGTTAAAAATCGTTTACACTAAGCGTATACTGTAAAAACAAAAAGTGTAAATTTTAAGATTAATTATCTCCTTTTTGTGTGATGATTAAATGGATAGGTTTCTTAACTTTTTGTTGTTTTATAAATATCAAAATTGAACCAACAATTAAACTGCAGGGAAGGGAATATGTGTTTTTGAAAAGGGCGTTGGCACCATTTGCAGCTAGTGTATTGCTTAAAGCTTGTACGGAATCAAATGATAGCTCTGATGTAGAAGTCGTGTTGGCTGGGTTAGCCTGTTTGAATGACGAGATTTCATGGTTAAAACAAGAAGCTCCCAAATGGCACGTTTCCTTGACCAGTGTTGTTGTTGATCACAAGCCCGTGCTTGATTACTTTAGGTAAGTATTACTACTTAATTAAATACTAGAAATCTTGCAGCAATATAATAACTATTCCTTAAAGATGATACTTTTTAAATTCCGAGACTTAAATCCAGATTTTTTCATATACAACTTACACTATATTTTATGCAATTTTTATTTTGGTCCAAAATAAGTGTTCATTTACGTAATCAAGAAGGAATTAATTTTATTTTTTCAATATTTGTCTGTCTTTACATATTCCAATATGTCAAGTAACAACTAATTAAGGTTAATTCGAATATATTCTTTTTCTTTAGGAGTTTGTATTTTTCTAATGGGTATGCCAAAGGTAAAATAATCACTTATTGTGGACGGGAGGAGGGAGTACCAGATTTTATTTCGAAAGAACTTAAATAATTTAGTTCTAAATTCATGGTTGAAGTCCTATGAAAAAAACTCCAAAAAGTATCATCCTTTTTGGGAGTAGAAGTGACAATAAACAATGTAACTCTTGTATTTTATTAACAGAAATGGATTACGTCATATACCCCTATAGTTTATGGTTAGCGTGATAGTGGATTAAATATCAGATCATATTATTCATTAATGTTTGTCATAGAAATTTACTTATAATTAATTTATAAGTGTGATGTCTTACTATGTAAATTTAACCTTAAAACTCGAAAGAAACTACAGTATTGAGGGTTGAAACTTTCATTCTCAAAGGGCAAGCTAAAAACACAAGAAATTGGAAATTGTATTTCCTGTTTAATTAGGCTAAAATTACTATAAGTTATTAAACTACAATTAATTAAATGACATGACAAGTGGTGTGCAGTTATCCACTTCTAACTAGTAAGTGTTTGTATATATATTCACTCCTTGAAGTGATTAATGTTCTCATCTTTTGTTTATTAAGTAGGGTTTCAATTAATTAAATTTATGGCACAGGTTTTTTGAACGTTTGACGAGCTCAGACGTGAAGTATACAGAGGCAGTAACCATTTTATGGGCAGTAGAATCAGTATATCACTATGGTTTTGCGCATTGTTTGAAAGAAGGCAATACCACTCCAGAAGAAATGAAGGCAGCTTGTAAAAGATGGGATAATGAGAGTTTCAAACAACATTGTCAATCCCTTGAAATCATAGCTAATAACAAGCTACAACAGGCCTCAGAGGAACAAGTTTCAATGGCTGAAGTTTTAGTCCTCGAGTTTCTTGAGAATGTGGTTGGTTTCTGGAGTATGAACCACCTTGGTTGAAACTACGTTGTTTCTTCAGTAGTAGTCCGATGTTTACGGGGTTGGTTTCTGGAGTACGTAGTATGGATGCAGACCTTAGACCTTGTCCCTACCGTCGTCGTTATAGTCTAATGTTTATCGAGTTGTTGCTACTTAATATGTTGATCAACTAAATTCCCTGTACAGCATGTACAAATCGAGTCAAAAAATGAATATATTTTGGTGTATAATTAGAGTATTGGAGCATGAGTATATTAGTA
>ML290156.1:27315-68727 GCA_005239495.1 Nicotiana undulata | reverse complement strand
GAGCGTGACCAACGGACAGATGTTGAGGCTGGAACCCCCATCAGTTAGGATCCTTGTGATGAAATGATCCTCACATTGTACCGTGATGTGTAGTGCTCTGTTATGCCCTAACCCCTCGGGCGGTAGCTCATCTTCATGGAAAGTGATCTTGTGGTTATCCAGTACTTGGCCCACGATGTTGGCCATCTCCCCGCTGGTGATATTGTCCGGTATGTATGCTTCACTCAGCACCTTTAACAAGGCACTCCTATGTGTTTCAGAGTTCTGTAATAGGGAGAGAATGGATATCTGAGCGGGTGTCTTGTTCAACTGGTCGAGGATTGAATACTCCCTGGCTTGTATCTTTCTCCAATGATCGCCTGAACCTGTCTCAAGGGTGGGAGGACTGTTGGCGACCTGCTTGCTAGACTCGGCCAAATGTTCAGGGGTATAAACTCTGCCGGCTCTTGTCATCCCCTGTGCGACAATGGCTTCCTCAGACTTGCCCTTGCCTTTCCTCCTCGCTTCAGCGGTGTAGTCCCATGGGATGGCGTTTGAGTAGAAGGTTGGCGTTGTTAACATTGCCACTGGAATAGGTGTGGTCATTCTTATTCCCACCAGAGTATATGTTATAGGTGGCCGGACTGCAACTTCGAGAGGCCGTACAAACTCAACTTTGATCGGCACTAGGGCCTTTCCTTTGGCGGGTGGTCTTGATTCAAACTCGAGTGGGATGGACATGTTTACCTCAGCATCCTCGGATGGCTGCATATGAACCACAATCAGGTTGAGAGTAATTGCGGGCTTCTTCGGATCACCCTCTGCAATCAGCCCAATTGATCCCTCGGGATCCAAATCATCATCTACCTCAATCATAAGCACACCCCCTTTATGGTCGGGCAACGGATTATTGCGAACATTAGGAGCAGGGTCCTTGGCTACAATGATCTTGTTGTCTATGAGAGCTTGTATCTTGTCCTTCAAGGAACGATATTCCTCGATGGTGTGTCCCTTCATGGCAGAATGGTAAGCACATGATTTATTTGGGTTGACCCACTGAGAAGGATTCTCAAGGGTGGCAACAGGAATGAGTGTGACATAACCGGCGACTTTGAGTTTTTCATATAGCTGATTGATGGGATTAGCTATGGCAGTATACTGTTTCGGAGGGCGACGGTCGAAGTTAGGGCGGGGTCTTGGGAAGTTTTGGCGAGTAGGTGGTGATTGGTAGTGAGAAGGTTGAGAATTATAGGCAATGTAAACGGGAGCTGGTTGGGAATATCTGGGCGAGGTAGGCTGATATGTGGGTGGTGGAGCTTGATATGTGGATGAGGGTGCTTGGTATTTAGGTGAAGGTGCTTGGTAACTTGGAGCTGGTTGGTATGTGAATGAAGGTGCAGGATATACTTGGTATTTTGGAGGGGATTTGGCTTGATGTGCTACCATAACGGCTCCTACATCCTTCTTCCTAGACACACCACCGGATTGCAGAGTTTTATTAGTAGCTTGTAAAGCTTCAAAGTTGGTGACCATACCGCTTTTGATGCCCTCTTCGATTCGCTCTCCCAACTTGATGATGTCAGAGAACTTGTGATCCTCGACCATCATCAGTCGCTCATAGTATTAAGGATCCTGAGCTCGCACAAAGAACTTCTTCATTTGTTCCTCTTCTAAGGCCGGTCTGACCTTGGCAGCTTCTGACCTCCAACGAGTAGCATACTCGCGAAAGGTCTCTGTTGGTTTCTTCTTTAGGTTCTGGATGTAGAATACATCCGGTGCATTCTCCGTGTTGAACCGGAATCTATCCATGAAGTCCGTTGCCATGCTTACCCAATTAGACCATTTCTTTGGATCCTGGCAGATGTACCTGGACATTCATCTCCTTTTAAGCTCCTCATGAAGAGTTTCATGCGGATTCTTTCATATTTTCCCACGCCGACCAATTTGTCGCAGTAAGTCCTCAGATGGACTCTTGGATCACCAGTACCATCGAACATCTCGACCTTAGGAGGTTTGTTTCAACCCCCTAAACTCGGTTGGTCAATTTCTTGAGTTCCTCGGCCAGATTCCTGATGAGCCTATCCTTCTCATCGGACTCAGGGGTATGCGGTGTGGAATGAGCCACGGTTTCCACATAAATGGGATTATCGTAAGCCTGGAAGTGGTCTTTTGTCTGATCCTGGAGAGGTGGAGTGTTATGGTGACAGGCATTGCATTGTGCTAGCGGGACTGGGTCCTTGGGGTGATTCAGTTGTTTAGGGATGTTTTATGGTAAAGTGGGGTTTGGAGCATTTGGGAAGTGGATGTTTGGAACATTGAGGGAAAGTGATAAGTGAGCCAAATTCTTGACTTGGTCAAGTTCCTCTTGGAACTTCAGCAGTTTCTTTTCCAGTGGAGACATACCCTCGTGCAGAACCTGAATAACATGACCATCAGTGGTCTCAACTTGTTCATCCCTGTTGTCTTTTCTGGTGCCGCTTGCATCTGCCATCTTAGTTTTACCCTTGCTTTTTCCTTTGGGAGGACTGGGAGGAGGAGTAGGAGGAGGGACCTTTGATCTTGTGCGGTAGGCGGATGATGCCAGAATGCACGAACTAACCTTTGGGTAGGGGAATAATAAATAAATAAAAACAAAACAAAAGGTAAGGAAGTCAGTGAGGATTATAAAACATATTGCGGTAATTTAAACACGTAATGCGAAAATGTAAAACGCATCCTAAGTTGGGGAACCTCTTTGTGCCCGAGGTAGGCCTAGCGACAAATTAATTTGGAGAACTTGAAATGCTAAATGCCTCATTTTATTGATGATAAAAACGACTCTAAATATGCGAAAAATAAAAGTCACTAATGGCCAATGGCCTTATTACATCAAAGGAGACAAAATAAAAGACACCCCTATCTACTTGGTCCCAGAAGGACCTTCCTCAGATTCGGCATTCCTGCTCCCTTTGATCAGCTTTCCCAAATCGTGAAGTCCCAGCAGAAAGTAGGTCCTGGCTAGATATCCTCCTTCAGCTCCTTCAGTCTTTTTGCAGTCCTCGATCCTCTTGATGAAATTTTCCTCCAGCTCGACTATACCTCGCTCCAAGTACCCTAGCCTCTTGTTGGAGCTGATAGCTATATCCTTCCATTCTTCGATCAGCTTTCTGCTGGACTCGTGTATCTGGTGATGATTATCTTCGCATTCACGGAACCTCTTGCGTAGACTGTTGAATTTAACTTGCGCTTCGGCCTTCTCATCTATGACCCGATGACCTTGAGCGAATCTTGGCTCGAATTGGACCTCCATATCTTCTTCTAACCAGCTTAGATAGAAAGGAGTACAACCGGCATGATACCTGTCTGGCTCGATGGTGTCTTTCTCCAGTACAATCTTACAGTGCCACAAATGCTGGGCTTGGCACTTGTGAGGGCTGTCGTCGTCCTAGAAGTCTGCTCGAAGATGTCTCATCTTCTCAACCCTAGGTATAACCTGCCTCCACCCTGCTTGCCTCATAACTCAGAGAGGGACGTAAGGGTACGTTCCCCTCAGACCAATACATATCAGAAATGAAGCGTCTCGAGATCGGATGATAAATTCGTCCGTTGGGAACCATTCAAACATCCACTGAATCTGGTCCTCGGTCAAATTTCCCAGTAACTCAACCCATCCCTCGGCATTTTCCGGCTGAGCGAACATGTATGGAATATAGTTCATTTGTTTTGGGTGGTGGAAAGCGATATGGTCATCCCAGATTCTTTGATGGATGTCTTGTCGGTAGTCACCCCTTTGCAGGTGTTCCGTGAGCAAAAGCTGAAGCAGTAAGTTGCAACCTTCGAAGTGTTTTGCTCCCTGTTGACACTTTTCTAAGGCTCGGTATATGTATGCAATGATCATAGGCACAATGCTGAAGTCCTGTCCATTGATCCCCTCCATTAAAGTCTTAGTGACCATGGCCAACCTAGTGTGAATCCTCTCCTTCTTTGTCGGGAACACCATTAAACCCAGAAAACAAGCCATGAAAGCAAACCCTCGGCGATGGATGTGCCCTAGAGAAGTGAGGGCGAACTCATCCTGATAAGTGCGGTATGATTTGCTATGACCAAACCTTTCGTACAAGTAATCAAAAAGGATGTACGAATCCTTTAAACATACCAAGTCTGGATTTTTCTTTAGTCCCAACATTTTGAGAAAACCCCGGCCTGTGCGATTCTCAGGCATCAGCAACCCTGGAGATTCCCAAGCCAAACCGGCCAAACCTCCTATTTCTTCCAGCAGCGATGTCATTTCATTATTTCCGAAGCGGAATACTGACCGATCGCAATCCCAGAATAAGTAGCAGCCTCTATCATCATTTTGTTAGGATGAATATCCAAAAGAGAAGGCAGGTTGCCCAAGTGTTTCCTGACGAGTGCTTTGTCGCTGGAGTGAAGATCCTCCCACCAGTTTAACAATTTGGGGTGGATATTGGCAACCATGTCGAATCTGGGGATTTCGTGCCTCATTTCTGCAAAAAAAAAAAAAGGGTTAGACCCTTACCCCACCGGACTCGACTATTTAACATCAATAATTAGCAAAGAGCATTTAGTTCCCCAAATAAATGCACAGAACGTGAAGGTGTCCGTTTGGGTTCCAGGGAAACCCAATGGACTTTGGACAAGGCTATCTTAAAGGCTATTGTGCGGACAACACATTAGCCTGGCTAGGTTTGACCATGATGCATGCAACATTACAATAGAGTAAGGTTTCTATGGGGTTTTAGACCGGTACCCTTGAGCGGACAACTCAAGGGGGAAGGCACGAAACTGTCGACTGCACCGCTGATCGACTAGTTTTACCGCAAATACGCCTTTCCGAATTTAGGGGGTAGTAATATTGGAATAGCGCAACCACTCATTGTAAGCGTTGCTATAGGATTTTTATTTGGCACGAGTGGAATATAAATGCGGAGCATGATATGCAATAAATATCATTTAAACAAATAGGCATGTATTTTCACGTTGAGGAAAGCAACNAGCATTAAAATAAAAATTAAAGGTCCAAATTCACAAAGCAACTTGTAATGGTATAAGCCTAGGGAATGTCCCCAGCAGAGTCGCCATGCTGTCGCATCCCTTTTTTTCCTCGCACGGGTTAGGTACGCGGAGATCGGGTTTCATGACATTCTGGACAATTCCTTAAAGGAAAGGTTTAAGGAAGAGTCGCCACCTACCGATTTTTATGGTGCGTTAGGGCACGTAGAGTAAATAACTCATGAACTAGTTTGCGTTACCAGAGATTGGGTAAGAGATTGAAGTTATCCCAAGGGGAAGGTTTTAGGCACCCCTCAAGATCCACAACTGTGGGTCCCAGCCAAGAAGTTTTGTGAATTTGGACAGTAAACAAATGACAAGCAAGGCTCACGTAAGAGGGGATTTCAAGTAAATGCTGGAATTATCAAAAGAATTTTAATAGAATAACAAAGTAAAATCATTTTAATGAAAATGTCCTAGGTTTTAATCAATATGGATCACATCAATGCAATACCCGGTATGTCACACCTCGAATAGGGGCTACATGTGGTATTAGCACACCGGTCATCATATCCATATTCTACCCTTCCCACCCCCTTAAGGTATTTAAAACGCGTGTGTCACTCACGAAGATTATTGCGTGCTATTATCTTAGGACCCATTCTATAAGTCCTGGAGGGTATTTAGGACTGCTAATTCCTACAAGGTGAGTACTAGGCCGAACCCTTAAGTTTTAAAGGATAAACTCTAAGCGACAAGTAGAAAACAGTTAGGACTTACACATAAAGGATTCACATAAACAGTTAGGGGATCATATATCCCTCCGCAAATAAGACACGTAAAATAGCACGTCTCAAACACAATAAAAGTCTCAAAGTCAGAACTTAAAGCAGGAAATTTGAGTGTGAAAAACAGCAGGTTTCAACGAGTTTTAGCAAAGGGGCTGAATGCTTTTGAAAACTCGGTAATTCGAAGGCAAAGCAGGATTCAAAATAAACAGAGTGATTTGCAGAAGGGAGTGACTGATTTTGGAAATCCAATAATTTAAAGATAGGGCAGGAATTCAAAATAGTGAACAACAGTTTTAATGGATTTTGGTAAAAAAGAGTGAATGAACAATTTTAGAAAACCAGTAGTTTGAAAGCAAAGCATGGGTTTTAAATAGACAGAGTGATCTGTACATGCTTCAGAAAAAAGGGTAAACGATTTTGAAAATCCAGAAGTTTCTAGGCAAAGCATGAGTTGGGGGTAGTAACAAGCAGCAAAGTTAGATGAATTTCAGAAAAGGCTGATTGGTTTTGAAGACCATTTGTTCTGTAATACAGGAAATACATAAAATAGTTTATCTTTGGCAGTATAAGTATTAGGCCTAAGGTTTTCCTAGGCGTCCGAATATATACTGATTATTCATTTTACGAAATCAGTGAAATGCAGGTCTTTAACTTTGATTTTAAAAGACATGTGGTGGGAATAAAATCCTATAGGCATGGTATCTAAGACAATGTATTGAAGCCAGTGTTAGGTTTTACAGAAAACATTTTTAGCCATTTAACATATTTTTAGCGAGGTTATTAGACACACAGGAGATACAAAAGTGTGATTAAACTTAATACATACTTCTAGGTGTTTGGCATAATACTTATCATAAAAACTTGAAACAGACATGCTGAAAGTAAAATCCTAGGGTAACATGGTATCTAATGCACACATTGATACTTGATGGTTTTCTTATGAAACCTAAAGCATGATTTCTAGATGTAATAATTATGAAAATGCGGAGGCAGTAACATTATATCAATTTTTATTATAGCTATATAATTGTGAACATGATTTTAAAATAACATGAGTATAGTAGAGATGCTGAAGTAAACAACCTAAGCATGGTTTCTAATGCATGGCATATAGGTCCTAAGCATGATACTATTGCACACATAGGTAAAGTAAATTCTATAATCATGATTTTTACACATACTATATTAAGCATGCATAATCCCCTCCCATATTCACTATCCAGCCCCAAGTATTTATTTACAGATTATTACAAACCAAGAATAATAAATTACATTAATGAAAGAAAAATAAGAAGCTACTTCTATAGGGAGCCTTCAATCAGGCCCATATCTGCCAATCCTCAATCCTTTCAAATTTCACAGCCCTTTATAGTCCGGGTGCGTCAAAGTTCCCTAAGGTCCTCGTGGGTCCCCGGCCAATGCTCGCACCCAGACATAATTGCCAAGACTTTTAAGCATGTGCAGTGTGGAAATACCATCCTCAGTATGTCAAAGTTCAGAGGGAACTCGAGAGGTTTCCTAAGCAATGCTCACACTGAGGGGGTGGAACCTAAATCTCTAGGAATAGTGTGAAGTGCCAGAAATGAGTTGAAAAGAAAAGAAGAGTTTTGAAGGAGAGTTCATAGACCGGAGAGTTGGTTCGACAAAAAACAGTTTTTGAAAAGAGATGAGTAAGTGACAGTCTTCACACAACATCAAAGATGCACAACTAAAACACACATCATTACAACAAGTTCAGACATTACACGCAGGGGTAATGGGGATGGGAACAAGTAGAGCATTTAACTGTAAACAATCAAAATAGGAATGGTTCGAACATGATCAGATTGCTTACTCTAACATAGCCATAAACCAGTCATAAGGAGTCACATAGAGGGGGTCAAGGGATTGGGACACAACTATGAAAACAACTAATATATATGCCCAGAAACACACATGACAAGGGAGATAATAACATGTTGAGTGTACTCTAATTACAGGTTTCACAGAAGAACCATAAGTAGAAGCAGATTAAGAACAATAAGAACTAAAACAAGTAGAGTATCATGTAGTTGATGAGGCTTTGAATTTAAAATGGGACATACCAGTGTAAAGGAAAGCAAGCAGAATGAGAGAACGAGAGAAAGATCACAATGGTTAGCCTTGGATTGTAGTCGGCTAACAGTAGACAAGAACAAAACACTAAAGTAATAGGGCAAAGAGCTTTAGTGTGTGAGGGAGAGAGTTTTAACCACAAGTGTGTCTGTCTTTGTGTTTGTGAAAAGCTAGAACTTTTATAGTTGAAAAATGAGTAGCAAAATATGGTAAGAATCACAATAGCATGGTAATCAAAGAACTCAGAATCAATCAGTCAGGAAATCAATGACACGGTTCCCTTAAGTCAAGGGATTTCAATACTCAAATGGTAAGGAGTCAAATAAGGCAAAGAGGATCAATTCAGGACAAATAAGGAAAGAACCAAGTTGTTCAGTAATTGGTAAGAACTCGAAATTAATAAAAATAAGAGTCAAGCCAAGTCTTCCCTTAATTAAGGGAGACATTTCAAGACAAAGGGAAAAGTGGCAAATAAGGAAATAATTCACATAAGGAAATCATTCAAAATACCTTAAGTATAGCGTAAGTAATCAGGGCTAGGTACTTAGGGTTTAATTAAAGAAATAACAGTAACAATCAATTAATAGAGCAGTCGATCACATAATAAGGTAATAAAATAATTTGAGGTTGTAAAACAAAGGAAGTTGTCGGAATATCCATACAAAATTTAGGGATTCAAAATTGATACTAATTAAGGGAAGGTCTCATGTATCAGCATATAGAAATCAATATAGTACTACTTACAATCATTCAGGGATTCAAGATAATACTGATTCAAGTATAAGCAACGACAAAATCAAAGACTCAGTAGCACAGCGAAGCAGCAATCACAAAGAAACATGAATCATTCATGGGAAAACAGACACACATACAAATCAAAAGAGCAGACATACTAAGGATTTAAAGCAGTGTTGAAAACTAAAGTTTTAACATAACAAGCCATGATTTAAAGTGGTAAACACTTAAGCATGCGAGAAACGTCACTGAAACTGTGAGAAAATTGTTTGAAGAAAAACTTTAGAAACCCCAAGTAAAACTTGTTTAAAAACGGAAAACCTTTGAGAAAAAGTGTAATAATACTAGTAATAAGCCTGAATCTAGTGTAGATCTAAGAAAATAAGAAGTGTCACATGTTAGGGTTTCACATAAAACCTTTGAGAGGACGAAAAAGAACCTCGAACAGCCATGGCTTTGAGCCTCAGAGGTCACAACCTCTCTCAGAATCAAGCTTTGGAGGCTTGGGGTGAACAGGGACACCAGGGGTGTAAGCATACGGGTTCTCTCCCTTCGAGGGCCTTAAGGACGACATCACCGACACAAGAGAGCCATGAGAGCAAGAGGATGAGGGCTTCAAGGTCTCCGGCAAGGGGGATGGCCGGAGAAGACGAAGAGACTAGAGAGGGAGAGATGAGTGGAGAGATNGGGGTCATTTGAGTTAATTAAGGAAAGAAACAATCTGGGTCGTTGATCTCATTTGATCAACGACTCAGATTTAATCAGGGGTTGGGGCGGGTTAAATTTTGGATTGGGTTGGATCGAATTTGGGTTATGGGTTTGGGTAAATTGGGTTGAAATGTGGCTAAAATTAAAATAGATGTGGCTATATGTTAAATACCCGCAAAAGTAGATAATTAATTAATTAAAAACAGCTAATAATCGTATAAACGCGCAATTGAGTAAAAATAGGTAAAATTAGAGTAATTAACTAACATTAGGTGTAAAAATGCATAAGTTTCGAATAAAAATAATACAAAATGTTCAATTGGGTCGTAATTGTAAAATTGTGGTAATTGAAATTAAATAAAACCCAATTGGCTAATTTGTGAAATAATTGAATTTCACTAGATAAAAATTGATTATAAATAGCATACTGAGCTGGGAAATATTTAAAAAAATGTTTCTAGCATAATTCATGAATTATTTAAATATGAAATATTAAAATAAGCAGGAAAATAATTTAATAAAAATAGGAAAAAATACTCATTATTACAAAGAGTAATTTTGAAAGCTTATATGCAAGTTTGAAAATAGTTTGAGGAAAAATTGGGTATCAACAATACCTGCGACTCGAGTGCTGACTCTTATATATACATATATATACCGAATTTGTCAATAAGCTCAGTAGGGGCTATACTTTGTAACAAGGATTAATCAACTGGGAACTCAATACAACTTTCCCCATTTCCATACTAATTCCAAGATAAGCAACTCAAAGTAAGCTAAGGATACATATACGTCACATAAAATATGCTTGTGAGCCCTAAAACTACCCGACATAGCATAATAGTCGCTACGTACGGACTCTCGTCACTTTGTACGCACGTACCTCCCCAAAACAATCACACACAACATATAGAACACCTATGGGGATAATTCCCTCTTACAAGGTTAGAAAGGAGACTCACATCGTGTCGAATCTACCTCTCGGACCAAGAACGCGCCCTCAACTCCGAACTCTACACCTGGGGACTCGTAACTGGAGTAGGAAAAATACGTATAATATTCTGGGAAAAGATTGCACCGTACTTTCTTAAAATTTCAAAATCTCACGTTGCTTAAGATGATATGAAATCTCGGTTTGAATTATTGAATATCCGCACCTTACTTTATACATCATACTATCACGATTATATGGTACGAGTCCATAAATATCGGGTATTGATTTTAGACATGATTTTTTTTACGGGTCTTTACATCCTCCCCCACTTAGAATCATAACTTCAGAACTTCAAGTTCTTGATTTCTATAACAATGCACCAGACCGACCTATACTACTCGGAATGACACCAAACTTTGCAGGCAAGTCATAAATGACATACTTGAACTATTCCAGGTCTCGAAATTCCGTTCGGACCTCAATAACATAAAATCACGTTCCAAACCAAATTTAAAACTTAAGGAAATTCTTATTTCTATATTGGGCGCCAAAATGCTCCCGGGTCATCGAAAACCCGTTCCAAACATACGCCCAAGCCCGAAATCATCATACGAAGCTACTGGAGCTGTCGGAACTCGATTCCGAGGTCGTTTGCTCCAAATGTTGACCGAAGTCAAACTTGGCCAAAAAGGACAACATTAAGGAACCAAGTATTCCTAAGCACTCTAAACACTTCCAAAAACCGAACCACCCATCCCTGCAAGTCATAAGTCATAAGAATCCTCTATGGGAAGTCTCGAGGTAGGGGAATGGGGTCCTAATACGCAGAACGACCGGTCGGGTCGTTACAGAAACCAGGGAAAACCAATACTTTTCTAAAATAATTGCAACAAGACTTAACAACAAACTAATAAGCCAAGTAGTCATAGAAACCATAACGAACATAAAACAATTAAGACATGAATCAATTAAATTGGAAACGGGGAAGGGATCATGTTTAACAGACTATTTGGTGGTGCATAGATACTCGTCACCTCACCTATACACCACACATATGCAATTCACATAGAAAATAAGTGGGGATTCCTATTCCCTCAAGTCAATGTTAGACCAAATACTTACCTCAATTTCGCAGGCCACTCACTTCTCAATTACATCTTTTCCTTTAGAATCTTGCTCTAACTTGCTCGAATCTTGTCACGACCTAACTGTCACGACCCAAATTTCCCTCTTTTAGGTATCATGATGGCACCTAGTCTTAGGGACTAGGTAAGCCTAACAGTTACTGAATAACAACAATAATAAAAAGAAAACTAACAGTCTCGATTTAGAATCTCAACAGAATGTACAAACTTTCCCAAAACCGGTAATACAAGTCATAAGCTCTACGAATCTTCTACAACTTCTAAAGACAACTGCTTGGGAATAATTCCAACAGTTGAATAAAAACAGGAAGGTGACTCCGAAGCCTGCGAACGCAGCAACAGGTTACCTTGAGTCTCCTCGGCAACATCCGCACCGCTACTCATAATCAATACCTGGATTTGTGCAAACAAAAACGCACAGAAGTATAGTATGAGCACACCACAGCGGTGCCCAGTAAGTATCAAGACTAACCTCGGTGGAGTAGTGACTAGGACTAGTCAAGACACCACTGGTCTAACAAAATAACTAACATGAATATAGAAATAACCGAACATTACCTCTATCTACGAATTTACGGGGCATTTTACAACAATGGCAAATACGATGCAGGAGGAAATTGTAGAAATTAACCACGAAACAACATAAAAATGCACACAAAGATGAACAGCAAACAAGCCCAAACCGGAAGAAAACACAATGCAATAGAGAACTCCAATAACTCAACTCTACGTCTGTATGTTCACATTGAGCCTTAGCAACTAAAATCCATAAACCGGTGGAAGCCTTTAAACAACGGTTTGTATGAAAAACTTTGCAAATATGCTCATTTTAATATAGAAGGCTCTCCTTTGAAAACATATTTTCTCCAAATATATATATAAGTATATTTAATGGAGTGAAATACCAAAAACATAGTTTCTTTCAAAATACGAAATTTCCAACGATGTTTTCCCAAATAAATGACTTCCAACTATCATTTTATGCAAAACGAACGTTTTTCAAATATCCCTTCGATGTAAAAGTCATTCAACTATAATCATTTCGAAACCATCACTTTTCAATAATACTTTTCAATAAAATCTCGTAATCATAATTTCCTCAAGATAAATCTGTCGGAACTCAGTCCGTAACACAACTTGCCATATAGTACACGAGGAACATCAAGTATTGTCAATAAAAGCAGTAAGAGATCAGTATGAATATCCAAATTAACACAATGGTATATTAACTCTTAAACAAGTGCAGTAATAGCAAACAGGAACAACGGAAAAATAAAATAACATAAATACTGTCCCCTCGTGCTAAAATAACATAAATACGGCACAGAATGCCCCCTCGTGCTAAAGTAACATAACACGCCACGGAATGTCCCCTCGTGCTAAAACAACATAAACATGGCACAGAATGTCCCTGTCGCCCCCCCCCCCCCTTTTTCCGAGGCACTCCTTTCGGGGCCCGATTCTAAAAGGGGTTTATGACGTTGGGTTGAGACAACTCGTTCCTTTTGGGAAAGGGGTTTGCATTTTTTGAAGAGTCTCCACCTAACGATTTTGAGGTGCGTTAGGACACCTATCAGGGGTTCATTTATAACTACGTTTGATAACCAGAGACAGGGTAAAGTCTTGAAATTATCCTAAGGGGAAGGTGTTAGGCACCCCTCAGGATCCACAAGTGTGGTTCCCGTCCAAACAACTTTTTGTGAATTTGTACAATTTAGCAAATAAACAAGTAGGGCTCAAATATAGGGGATTTAAGTCTAATTACAAATATTTGAAAAACAATTAAGCTAGATTTTGAAAGGGATCACAATCTAAGCATGTTTATGGAAGTAAAGGGGTATCCTAGGTTTATTTACAATATGGATCACATCAATGCAATACCCGGTATGACACTCTTCAAAGTGGGTCTACACGTGGTATTAACGCACCGGTCATCATATTAATATCTACCATTTCCCACCCCATGAAGGTAACTAAAGCGAGTGTTGGTCTCGACCTCTATTGCATGTTGTTACCTGTCCCTTCCTATCAGTCCCGGAGGAATTTAGGACCTTTATCCTATAAGGGAGGTGCTAGGCAGACCCTCAGGTTTTAAAAGGTGAAAATACTAAGGCGACACATAATAAAACATATAGGACTTCAATTAAGGGGAGCATGGAAGACAAATAGAGGCTCAAGTATACCTCCACACATAGTAAACATAAACAACATGACTCATGCACAGTTAAGGTCCAAATTTAGGTTCAGATCCTGAGCATGGTGTCTAAGTGATAACATAAAGACAGTTTTATTGACTCGGAGAGGAAGTCCTAATCAGGCTTGCCTACTGATTTTAAACATGCTAACAGTTAAACACTTAATCACAAAAGACATCTCTGGTTTTATTTCTTTATGGTTGATTACCTAAGGCTTGCCTAGGCGTGTAGCAATTATTCAGAGCTGATAAAAACCTCAGGTTGTTATACCTAGTAACATGCAGTTCTAGGTGTTGCCAATATTCAGAAACCGATTACTGGTTTGTTAGAACATGGTAAAACAATTTTTAGGCCTTTTTCATGCATTAGTAATTAGTCTAGGCGTAGAATGGGGTCTTAAAATAGGATATCTAATATGTATATATAGAGATGCAGAAAGGTTGTATGCAGAACTCCTAGGTAGAATTTTCTAAGTGCACGAAGTTACATTATTCGAACATACTTTCAGGGGATGCATCAAGTATGAGAATGAATTGTTTAGTAGTGTATTGTTATCCTAGGCAGGATTTCTAAGTGTACCACAATATTACCACATTATTAGAACTGGTTTACATGAATAGCAGGTTTGTATTAACGTTTATCCTAGAACAGGATTTTTCTAAGTGTACATGATAGCGTGCTAGTTATTAGCATGTTTTTAACACAGAACTTTCTAAATAATAGGATAATGCATATGCTGAAAAACTGTAGACATGGTCCTAAGATGGCATGATTTCTAATGCATGTATACATGAGTCCTACACAGGGGTTTCTATTGCACAGATAGAAAGTAAAGCCTAAAGCATGATTTCTACCCTTTTAGCAACTATGGCATGCATATCACCCACCCTTTTCACTATCCGTCCCCAGAGTTGTTTTACAAATAATTATTTCAGACCAGTGGGTATGAATTACATAGTTGAAATGGAAGAAAATAAGAAGTTAAATATAGGGAGCCTACAGTATAGGCCCAGATCTCCATGTCCTCAATGCCATATATGTTTCACAGCCTTTTCACAATCCGGGTGTGTCAGAGTTCCCTAAGGACCTCAAGGGATCCCGGGCAGTGCTCACACCCAGATTTCATAGCCAAGATAGAGTAAGTGCAGTGTGGAAAGGCCAACTCTTGTGTGTCAAAGTTCAGAGGGAGCTAAAGGGTCCCAAGGCAATGCTCAGGCAGAACTTAATGATCTAAGATTAGAGTGAGAGTGCTTGATATAGTTTAAAACTTTGAATAAGAAAACAATTTTGGAAAAAGAGACTTAATGGAAACAACTTTGTAAAATAAGAGGGAGTTGTCTTAGTAAAACAACTTTGAGAAGAGCAGGGTAATCAACAAGAAACAGACCAACCTCAGAACCCAAACAGGTTCAGCATCACACATGGAACAAAGAACCAAGACAAGTTCAACACCACAAACTTTCACACAGGGGTATTAGGGATTGGGGACTGATACAGAGCATGTGAGGGTAGACATGTAGCAGGCAGAAACACATAATGAGCACACAATCAGAAGCTCCTAAGGGTTCAGAGGATCAGCAGGGTGTAGGGTAAAACTAATATGGCAGTACTAACAAGTTTAAGACAGTAGAAGATACTCTAATGTATCAAACATAAGCATGGAGATTCATATAAAGACAGACTAGGAGTACACAAAGACATGCTAGTTAATAAGGCAGACTTGTCATGCTAGATGGAAACCAAGATTCTAATTACATGTTGAACAACATAATAGTAAGTAAGTGCAAACTAGAAACACAATGAATTGCAACAGTAGTATAAACATGTTGGTTTGAGAACTGAAATATGAATTAGAACATACTAGTGAGGTGAAGAAAGCAGTAATACAATCAGGAAGTAGGAGATACACAATAGTTAGCCTTGGCTTGCAGCCGGCTAACTTAGAGTAGTAGCAAGTAGCACAAAAGAGAGAATAGAGAGAGTAGCAAGTTTTAGTTGTGAAAAAGAGAGTTGAACATATTAGTTTTGTGTTTTTGAGAGGTAATGCACGTATATAGTTTTTGAAAACAAGTAGCAATAAGGTAGGAGTCAGAATTAACCAGTGATTGTGGGGCTGAGTATCAATCAATACACAATTAGTACAAGTATCCCCATAATTAAGGGAGTGATTCAAACGGTAGGTAACAAATAAGGAAATGACCATATATAGCTTAGAGGAATAGGAACAGTGTAAGTATAGCAGGTAATTAGGTTTCCCTTAATTGAAGGGGTTAAACTCAAACGACTAGTAGGTAAATAACAATTAAGGAAAGTTCTTATGCATATAAGGAAACAATTTCAACTCAATACCAGTAGGCAATTGAGACTAGGTTCAGAAGACATCAATTAAGGAAATAATAATCAATCAACAGTAAATTAACCAGGTAACAAGGCAAGAAATAAATTAAACTAAAGGTCGGAATTAGTAAGAGTATCCCATAGGAAATCAATAAGGCTTTCGAATCACAAGGAATAAAAGATTCAAATAACACTAATTACTATAGACTCCTATGTATGAACGGAATAAACATATTATAAGAAAAAGAAATAAATCAGGAAATAATCAAGTAAAATTATAGAGAATCAGGGATTCGAACATGAATGATATCAATTACAGGGAATTAACACGAATTAAAATAGATACTAGGCAAGAAGTCATAAACCCTAGTAGTGAAAACATATGAAATTAGGGTTCATATGAATTACAGAGTGAACAGTGAGATAAACAGGAAAGCAAGAGAATCATAGGGTAAAAATATCAGTGAATCACATGACTCATGAAACACAAACATATATGCAAACAAATATTCAAAGACAAATCATGAACTTTAGTGTTTAGGTCTAAAATTAGGGATTTCATCACAACGAGTCAAATAAAGGAGAGAGGCTTAAACAAATCACTAAAACACAGTAGAGACCCCAAGATAATACTGAAAAACCATAGGAAAAATCATTTAAAAACGGGGTCATGAAACCCTAGTTGAAAACGAAGAGTTGTTTTAGAAAAATCGGAGAACCTTTGAGAAAAACAACAAAATAGCTTAAAGTATACACAGATCTAAGACAGATCTAAAAGAAAATCGGAAAATCTTGAGAGTTAGGGTTTCAGAGAACCCAGAGAAGATGAGAAAACCATAAAATGTCACCGGCTAGCCGGAAAAGTCATAAATCTTACTCGAACGGACGGAGGTGGCCAAAAAATGGCATGAAGGACCATGGGTAGGAGTTTAAACGCTCCAGGTTCACCTGAGGACCTCAGGGTAGTGTCAAACCGGCCTGAGGTGAAGTAGAGGCTAGGAGATGATGAGAGGCCATAACTTCCGGCGAGGGAGGTGGCTAGAGAAAGAGGACAGAGTCCATCGGAGGGGAGGAAGGTGGAAGGTTCTAGAGAGAACCAGAGAGATTGTGAGAGAAGTGAGACCGGGCAAATGAGGACGGGAGTGGGGTAGTCTTTAGTGTTATTAATGGTAAGGATTAATCTGGGCCGTTGATTTGAATTAATCAACGGCTCAGATTAAAGAGGGGTATTGGGTCGGGTAGGCTAGGTGTTGGGCTTGGGTCTTTGGGTCATTTTGATTGGGTTTGGGTTAGGCTAGGATTTAAATGAAAAAGGGGGCTAATTGTTAAATACCCAATTAAATAGATAAATAAATAATTAAAAATGGCTAATAATTATATAAAATAAAATTAATGATAAATAGACTAAGTTAAAATGATTAATCAGTATTAAAAATACAAACAACTAATTATGAGTAAAAAATAACATAAAATATGTAATCAGGCTATAATTGCAAAGTTATTGCAATTATAGCCAAATAATGCCAATTTGGCAATTTTATAATTAAATCTTAATAGGACCCAAAATGATATATTACACCAAGAAATATTTTTAAATCATTTGTAATGCCATGTATGATAAATTATTGGAGATAAAAATGTTGGATAAATTAGAATAAATTAATAAAAATGTAGAAAAATTATAGAAAAATGCTAATTGTTATAAAAACTGATTTTGAAGGTATATATGCAAATTAAAAATAATTTGAGGAAAAAAATTGGGTATCAACAGTCCCCTCGTGCTAAATAACATAAACATGGCACTGAATGTCCCCTCGTGCTAAATAACATAACATGGCACGGAATGTCCCCCCATGCTAAATGACATAAACAACATTTGGCAAGGAAAATCAATAATAAGAAACATAAATCACAACAATCCCGGCAAGGGAGTCAACAATGCATACAACATCATCCCGGCAAGGGAAAACAGCTATAACCAATTCGCCTAAACAGTTAAATTCACGGAATAAAAATCAGCTTAAACAAAGGCCCAGTAATAGATAACATCAAGAATATCAACCACATAAATGTTTATCAACTAGACCCAAGTAACACCTCAGAGAAAAATCATAAAAATCACAATGTAAGACTCACGAGCATGCTTGACACCAATGAACAGATGTTCTAACTACAACTACACAACTATAAAGCTATATAACACCAATATAGTCAATTTGGCAGTTTTAGGAAGCAAATATGGCACGAAGATAAGAGCGGTCAAATATTCAGTTAAGTCAATTAAGATCAAATAGCCAACGAAGGAATCCAAAAGCAAGTAATTCTAGTTTAAACAGGAAAAGATGAAATTAACAACCAAGGATTCAAATGTAACAATTATAATTCATACACAGGTAAGATCAGAGCCTACAAATCCTAGAAGGACAATCTATTGCAAATAATTCCGAGTAAGAACTCGTCACCTCGCATACACGGACTACAATCACAAGGAAGACTCAATCCTAAGGGGTATTCCCCCACACAAGGTTAGGCAAGATACTAACCTCAAGGATGACAACCCGGTACTCAAAAATGAACTTCGCGGGCGGAAAGACCTCTGGAAGGCTCAAAGTCAACTAAAACAACTTCAAAATACACATAACACATATAAGGAACTATTTTGAATAATAAAGTTTCAATCTTTACAAAATTATAAAAATCGACCCAAAAGTCAACCCCCGGGCCCGCACCTCGGAACCCGACAAATTTTACAAAATCCGATTACCCATTCCGATACGAGTTCACCCATACTAAATTTATACAATTCCGATATCATTTGGTCATTGAAATAAGGAATTTTCATTTTAGAAGTTTTCTTTCAAAACCCACAACTCCTCAACCCAAAACACAAATTAAATGATAAAAATAAGAACTAATTCATAAAATATAATTAATTCTAGTGGAAGAACACTTATCCATTCGATTTGTGTGAAACATCCTTCAAAAATCGCCAAGAACCGAGCTCTAGAAGTCAAAATGTGTTAAAAATGGTGAAACCCCGATTTTTGGAATATAATCTGTCTGCCCAAATATTTGTGCATTGGGATCGCGGACACGGAGATGCGGTCGCATAGGAGAAAAATACTACTGGCCAAAAGGTGCTATGTGATCGCTAAGGAAAGTATGCGATCGCATTAAGGGAAAGAGCCATTGCCAAGAATCTGCACAGTGCATTCGCGAGGTCCATTGTGCGATCGCAGAGTAGGAAATTTTCTGTTGCCAAACGATGCACTATGCGATCGCGAAACATGGGTTGCGATCACCTTGAAGGAAAAGTTGGGGGTGGGTCGCAGAACACTATGCGATCGCGTTTACATCTATGCGATCGCACAGAAGGAAACCAGAAAACTGATTCAGCAGTTCAAAAATAGGGAAAATGGACCCGAAACCCATCCGAAACACACCTGAGGCCCCCGGGACCCCGTCCAACCACACACACAAGTCATATAACCTAACACGGACTCGCTCGAGGTTTCAAAACACATAAAATAACACTAAAACGATGAATCAAACCAAAAATTAGACTTATGAATTTTCAAAACTTCCAATATCAAGACTTGCGTCGAAACCTATCAATTCAACCCGGAACGACATGAACTTTTGCAGACAAGTCACAATTAACACTACGGACCTATAGCCACTACCGTAATTCCATTCAGATCCCGATATTAAAATTTCACCTATCAGCCGGAATCACCGGAATTCTAACTTTCGCCAAAATACCTCAAATCACTCTACGGACCTCCAAAACCAATTCCGGACACGCGCCTAAGTACAAAATCATCATACGAAGCTGTTGGCTTTCGATGCCGTTTACATAAAAGTCAAACCTCCAGTCAACTTTTATCACTTAAGCTTCCAAAGCTGAAATTTGTCTCCCAATTTGACCCTGGATTATCCAGTAACTGAATCTAACCACGTACGCAGGTCGATATACACGATGTGGATATATTTATTACCTTATACTACCGAACGGAGCTTAAATTCCTGAAACGACCGGTCGGGTCGTTACATTCTCCCCCTCTTAAACAAATGTTCGTCCTCGAACGTGCCAAGATTCACCTTGAACTCATCCAATCACTGATTGTACACTTATAACACATACCCGCGGGTGACCCACGTCACCCCAACCCACATAAGCCTGATGAAACAATCACAACTGCAATATAGCCTTCACATCACCACTGATAAGCCTCATACCTCTACTTCTCATCTGCTACTCACTTTCAAAAGACCCCATTCTAAATCCATATCCGGCATTACCCACAACCAGATGCATCAACTCATGATTACACCCATAAGGCACGACCACGCAACATAGCACATCACACATAGGCCCACATAACACTTTTGATCACAATAGCTGCCCGAAATCAACTCAACATTGACAATTAGCCCCACCCCTGATCGGACTCTGTTCCTAACCTCATAATACTGATAATGATGCAATAAACAGGAAGACTTCGTTATTAAACATCCGAATCACTAAGCCACAACTAACACCACCGGCACACATCCCGCAAGTTAAACATATAAAGGGACTATCAAACAAGCCCATAGGCACCACTCTCTATCAATACTGACTTCCCAAAAGCAATATAACAAGGAAGAAACAAAGCATATGAACAAATCACAAGGATTCCATCCTGATACAATTTCCACCGCGGTACTCAGCCCGGTCCAAACATATCGAATCACAAATATCACGAGGACCTCGTCCTCAACTCTGAATCGCATACCGAAAATATATCACACCAATTGAAATTCCTCCACTAATTCATTTCAGCTGATAAAATCATAACGCTAACTAAACTCACATCTCGATGGAGTATCTAATCACAACTCGTAAACAAAATATTTAGGAAAATCACATAAAGCTTACCACGAAGAACAACAAGGACTCACTGCCAGTTTCACTACTATCAAGAATGAATAAAACAACGATAGACACGGGCTACTACTCAGAGTCTCCCAACAGGTGCAAACACAAAATGGAGTGCAAAACATGGAACTCACTCATAAATGCCACAACAAATAAGGGAACTCGTTTCGACCAGCAGAACTATAATGAAATACAATTGGTGCCCCTCTGCAACACATCAAAGCATATCTGTGTGATAATATCTGGCACAACGGCCTCCAGCCTACTATATGCAACACATAAACGGGTCGGGCCTCCCCCTCTTGGGCGTCCTCTCTCACCTGAATACCCTGCTTTCCTGAATCCTGGAGCAAGTCTCTCACCATGTGGCTAACATCTCCACACTCAAACAACCTCTCTGCCGACGTGGTCGTGGAGAACATACAATACAAATCCTCTATGACCCATGAATACCTGAGACCCCCATATGAAGCTAGTAATGCAAACTAAGTTGGTTGACCCACAAAACCTCTACTGTGTCGTACCTTGACTCCCATAATAAGGACCAGTAGATTTCTCCGATCTACGAGGCCTCCTTGCCTCCCTGAACTCTCTCTCCGATCCTGTTTGTCCTCTCTCTCTCTCCCGGTCCCTCATTCTCTCTAACCGACGAGCGATCCCTACTACCTGCTGAAACGAGGCATCCTACTCTAACTCTCGAGTCCCGCTGAACCGAATATCATGTCTGAATCTCTCAATGACTCTACGGACTCATATCCTGACTGAAGAACCAAGCGAGGTGTATATCTGGCCAACTCACTGAATCTAACGGCATACTCCAATAGTGACATAACGCCCTGACGCAACTGCTCAAACTCCACGCGGCATACATCCCAAAGGAACTAAGGTGCAACCTCCCTCAAAACATCTCCGAAAACTGAATCCACGCTAGTGAAGCTAACTCGGCCAGGTTACCCCCAACTCATATGCCGCCAGCACTGATCAACCCACTACTCTGAACCTGAGACGTGACAAAAGCAATCCCGCTAGTCTCCACATTACCCGAAGTACGAAGAATATAGTGACACTCCTCCAGGAAACCCTGGGCACCATCTGCCGCCAATCCACTGAAAGATAGAAGGGTGATACTTCTTGTACCTCTCAAGTCCAAGGTATTCTTCCTCTGATACTATTGTCCTAACCACGGGCTGAACTGAAACCACATGTCGTGCTTCCATAACAACTGGAACCCGACCAATATGATCTCGCTACTCTGGAGTGTAAACGGTGGGAGTCTGAACTCCTCCGTTGATCTGTGAAGCAACTAGTGCACTAGAATCAACCCTGGCTGAGTCAATGTACCAATTATACTCAAAACTGCGCTCAGGTCTCCTGAAGTCCAGGGTAGCAACAGGCACCCCCAGTATCTGTCCCCCAACTAGAACTATTGGCGACTCCTCAAAAGCTGCTTTGGTAGGCATCTTAACTGCGACACGTGCTCCTCGTTGGCCTCTGTCTATGACCCTTGCGACATTTGCTTCAGGGTAACATCATCAAGAATCGTCGTTCGTGTCCTCGCCATCGGTGAGAGAATGGAACGATAATTTCAAACTTCAAGATCAATAAACTCGCGCGATAGGAGTGAAGGAAGTGAAATTGTCCTAATAGTTCTGTAGCCGCTCGAAGATAAGAACAGGCGTCTCCGTACCGATCCGCAAGACTCTACTAAACTCGCTTATGACTCGTAGTACCTATGAACCTAGAGCTCTGATACCAACTCTCACGACCCAACTGTCACGACCCAAATTTCCCTTTGTTGGGTATCGTGATGGCACCTAGTCTTAAGGACTAGGTAAGCCTAACAGTTACTGAATAACAACAATAATAAAAAGAAAACTAACAGTCTCGATTTAGAATCTCAACAGAATGTACAAACTTTTCCAAAACCGGTAATACAAGTCATAAGCTCTACGAATCTTCCACAACTTCTAAAGACAACTGCTTGGGAATAATTACTACAGTTGAATAAAAACAGGAAGGTGACTCCGAAGCCTGCGAACGCAGCAACAGGTTACCTTGAGTCTCCTCGGCAACATCCGCACCGCTACTCACAATCAATACCTGGATCTGTGCAAACAAAAATGCACAGAAGTGTAGTATGAGCACACCACAGCGGTGCCCAGTAAATATCAAGACTAACCTCGGTGGAGTAGTGACGAGGACTAGTCAAGACACCACTGGTCTAACAAAATAACTGACATGAATATAGAAATAACCGAACATTACCTCTATCTACGAATTTACGGGGCATTTTACAACAATGACAAATACAATGCGGGAGGAAATTGTAGAAATTAACCACGAAACAACATAAAAATGCACACAAAGATGAACAACAAACAAGCCCAAACCGGAATAAAACACAATGCAATAGAGAACTCCAATAACTCAACTCTACGTCAGTATGTTCACATTGAGCCTTAGCAATTAAAATCCATAAACTGGTGGAAGCCTTTAAACAACGGTTTGTATGAAAAACTTTGCAAATATGCTTATTTTAATATAGAAGGCTCTCCTTTGAAAAAAATAAAATAAAAAATATATATATATATATAAGTATATTTAACAGAGTGAAATACCAAAAACATAGTTTCTTTCAAATACGAAATTTCCAACGATGTTTTCCCAAATAAATGGCTTCCAAATATCATTTTATGCAAAACGAACGCTTTTCAAATATCCCTTCGATGTAAAAGTCATTCAACTATAATCATTTCGAAACCATCACTTTTCAATAACACTTTTCAATAAAATCTCGTAATCATAATTTTCTCAAGATAAATCTGTCGGAACTCAGTCCGTAACTCAACTTGCCATACAGTACAGGAGGAACATCAAGTATTGTCAATAAATGCAGTAAGAGATCAGTATGAATATCCAAATTAACACAACGGAATATTAACTCTTAAACAAGTGCAGTAATAGCAAACAGGAACAACAGAAAAATAAAATAAAAGAAATACGGCACGGAATGTCCCCTCGTGCTAAAATAACATAAATACGGCATGGAATGTCCCCTCGTGCTAAAGTAAAATAAACACGGCATGGAATGTCCCCTCGTGCTAAAACAACATAAACATGGCACGGAATGTCCCCCCGTGCTAAATAACATAAACATGACACGGAATGTCCCCCCATGCTAAATAACATAAACATGGCACGGAATGTCCGCTCGTGCTAAATAACATAAACATGGCACGTAATATCCCCTCGTGCTAAATGACATAAACAACAGTTTGGCAAGGAAAATTAATAATAAGAAACATAAATCACAACAATACCGGCAAAGGAGTCAACAATGCATACAACATCATCCCGGCAAGAGAAACCAGCTATAACCAATCTCGCCTAAACAGTTAAATTCACGGAATAAAACTCAGCTTAAACAAAGACCCAGTAATAGATAACATCAAGAATATCAACCACATAAATGTTTATCAACTAGACCCAAGTAGCACCTAAGGGAAAAATCATATAAATCACAATGTAAGACTCACGGGCATGCTTGATACCAACGAACGAATGTTCTAACTACAGCTACACAACTATAAAGCTATATAACACCAATATAGTCAATTTGGCAGTTTTAGGAAGCAAATATGGCACGAAGATAAGTAACGGTAAAATATTCAGTTAAGTCAATTAAGATCAAATAGCCAACGAAGGAATACAAAAGCAAGTAATTCTACTTTAAACAGAAAATGATGAAATTAACAACCAAGGATTCAAATGTAAACTTACAATTCATAAACAGGTAAGATAAGAGCCTACAAATCCTAGAAGGGCAATCTATTGCAAATAAGTCCGAGTACGCACTCGTCACCTCGCATACACGGACTACAATCACAAGGAAGACTCAATCCTAAAGGGTAATTTCCCCACACAAGGTTAAGCAAGATACTAACCTCAAGGATGATAACTCGGTACTAAAAAATAAACTTTGCGGGCGGAAAGACCTCCGGACGGATCAAAGTCAACTAAAACAACTTCAAAATACACATAACACATATAAGGAACTATTCTGAATAATAAAGTTTCAATCTTTACAAAATTATAAAAATCGACCAAAAAGTCGACCCACGGGCCCGCACCTCGGAACCTGACAAATTTTACAAAATCCGATTACCCCTTCCGATACGAGTTCGCCCATACTAAATTTATGCAATTCCGATATCATTTGATCATTCAAATCAGGAAGTTTCATTTTAGAAGTTTTCTTTCAAAACCCACAACTTCCTCAACCCAAAACACAAATTAAATGATAAAAATAAGAACTAATTCATGAAATATAATTAATTCTAGTGGAAGAACACTTACCCATTCGATTTGTGTGAAAAATCCTTCAAAAATCGCCAAGAACCAAGCTCTAGAAGTCAAAATGTGTTAAAAATGGTGAAACCCCGATTTTTGGAATATAATCTGTCTGCCCAGTTATTTGTGCATTGCGATCGCGGACACGGAGATGCGATCGCATAGGAGAAAAATACTACTGGAAAAAAGGTGCTATGCGATCGCTAAGGAAAGTACGCGATCGCATATAAGGGAAAGAGCCACTGCCAAGAATTTGCACTGTGCGTTCGCGAGGTCCATTGTACGATCGCAAAGTAGGAAATTTTCTGTTGCCAAACGATGCACTATGCGATCGCGAAACATGGGTTGCGATCACATTGAAGGAAAAGTTGGGGGTGGGTCGCAGAACACTATGCGATCGTGTTTACATCTATGCGATCGCATAGAAGGAAACCAGAAAACTGATTCAGCAGTTCAAAAATAGGGAAAATGGACCCGAAACCCATCCAAAACACACCCGAGGCCCCTGGGATCCCGTCCAACCACACACACAAGTCATATAACCTAACACGGACTCGATCGAGGTTTCAAAACACATAAAATAACACTAAAACGACGAATCAAACCAAAAATTAGACTTATGAATTTTCAAAACTTCCAATATTAAGACTTGTGTCGAAACCTATCAATTCAACCCGGAACGACGTGAAATTTTGCAGACAAGTCACAATAAACACACCGGACCTATAGCCACTCTCGGAATTCCATTCCGAGCCCGATATTAAAATTTCACCTATCGGCCGTAATCGCAGAAATTCTAACTTTCGCCAAAATATCTCAAATCACTCTACGGACCTCCAAAACCAATTCCGGACACGCGCCTAAGTTCAAAAGCATCATACGAAGCTGTTGGCATTAACCAAAACTCATTTCGAAGCCGTTTACACAAAAGTCAAACCTCCAGTCAACTTTCATCACTTAGGCTTCCAAAGCTGAAATATTTCTCCCAATTCGACTTTGGATTATCCGGTAACTGAATCTAACCTGGCATGCATGTCGATATACACGATGTGGAGATGTTTATGACCTTATACTACCGAAAGGAGCTTAAATTCCCGAAACGGCCGGTCGAGTCGTTACAAATCTAATCATAATTAACTCAATATCATTAATTAAGGCTAAATGAACTAACTTTATTGAAAATTACAAATTTTCCTAAGTTTTCTAAAAGAAATAAAAACTTGACCCCGGGCCCGCTTGGTCAGAACTTGGGGTTCGGACCAAATTACGTTTACCCTTTCACCCACGAACCCAAATATACAATTAGTTTCGAAATCCGATCTCAATTCGAGGTAAAGATTCGATTTTTACAAAATTCCCTAATTTTACCCAAACCCTCAATTTTTACCATGAAAATTCTTAGTTTTTGATTTAAAAGTGATGGAAAACGATGAGTAATTGAAAGAGTAAAGTTTAGAATTGATTACCTATAACTTGGGGATGATATTTGGTGAGGAAATTCGTTCCTAGGGACGTGGGGTTCGAAAATTTTAAGAATAAGAAGTCTGCCTGGTTTATATATATTTTTCTGCGAGCTATTCTACCTCGTTCCCCATGCCAAATTATCCCGAAACTCGATTTTTATGTCTCCAATAGGTTTTAATATTTTCAAATAGTGTAGATTTTTAATACGCCATCAGTGACAATTTCGTAATTAACCTGAAAAATCTGACAACCTTAGTAAAATGACCATAAAATTCTTATACGATGTCCAAATTCAATGATTTTTTTGTTACGGGTCTGTAATTACGATACAGATCTAATACTTCATTCAATGCAGAAATCGGAGCTCATTTGTGTTAGTAATCTGTATTTGTAAAATAATTTTGGAGAAAATAAATAACATAAACAGAAATGTAAATGAACTAACAAAACCAATTCGAGCCCACTGAATTCACAGTGTTTCCTTAAGGATTTTAATCCCCTCCTAGTACCCAAGGTTATGGATTATTTCCTCCCAGGATAGAACGAATTATACACTGGTGTAGTGGTACTTCAAAACCAGTGTTTCAGCGAATACAATGTTCAGTAGAAAATCACACTTGCTGTTGCTTTCTTTGAAGTTAAAAATATCCAGAAGGAAGGAGGAGAACTAACAAATTAGTATGTAAAATCTGAGAGAATGGACTTGTATTTATAGCCAGAGTTGGGCTGAAATATGAAGAGGTGAAACTCTTCAGAATGACTGTTTTTGCAAAAAGGACCATAGAATAAATGCCATGACATAATTGACTATTTACTCAACAATAAAGAGGGAAAATTGAAGGGTAGTTAATTTTCTGTTACAAAAACATTGGATAACTGAAATAGATTTAGTATTAATATGTATTTAAATATTAATATTTTGTTATTAAACCAAATATTTAATAACATTTCTGTTAATATTTACTATTAACAAATAAAAAGCCGATACCGAGCCGAGCGAGCGACGACGACGACGCGAGGCTTGCCTTCTTCTCAACTCTTTATGAGCTAGAAGAAGAGCAATTGCTTATACACCCATCAAAAACTTTTTTCTCTTCCCATGCGGGACAATCAAGGAGGAAACTTCAAATATTACTCAAATATTTTATTTTTCCGTCAATTTTCCATTCACCCTATTTTAAGCTATTAATTCTTAAAAACCCAACAATTTGTTCAATATGATATCATTTATGCTTGAAGAAACGACGTCGAAGCATAAGAAAGAACGAGCGCAACACAACCCAAACCTATTTGGAACTCACCTGCCACACCTCCTTTTTCACCACCCCGGATTAATGAAGGGTAATAAGGGAGTTTTTCCAATTAAAGTGACATTATTCGATTTTGGGATTTATTTATTATTTCAGAGTCACCACCCGGATTTTTGACGATGCTCCGGGACACCGTTTTGTTTTGAAAATCCCAAACCGAGGAATTTTGACTCTGTTTTGATTTGTCTGCGACAAGAAATCCGAGTAAGGAATTATGTTAACCCGGGAGAAGGTGTTAGGCATTCCCGAGTTTCGTGGTTCTAGCACGGTCGCTTTACTATTTGGCCTAATTATCTGATTATCCACATATTTCAAACCTATTGTGCATTTTTAGCCCCATTTACTTTTTAGCCGCTTTTAATATTTATGGATTTATCTTGAAACAAGGCACGATGGCGTGCACTTGTTTGTTTTTGGACACATTGTAACTGCGCCACATGAAATGCACCCGCAATTGCAACATGTGATTTTTATTATTATTTGAGTTAAAGTCGGGGACATGAGTTGCCACACCCGAATGCAGATTACGTAATCATGCGTGATAATTTAAATGCTTATTTGAAGAAAAAATTATTATATTCGTAAATTCTTATCTTTCCTAAATTACTTGGAGTATTAGTTTAAAGAGCATTTTTGGACTATCAGGTATTTGTTTGTTCGAGGACTAAGTTTGAGATTATTGTAAGGCCATGGATTATGAAAGTTGTTATGGATGAAGTGTTAGCTTTCATCCTTGTTAAAATTGTCATATGGCTCCTGAAGCCCACCAAACACAAATAATTGTATTCTGCCTAACGAAACATCCCGATGCAATCAAATTTAGTTACTAACTGCACATTTCTAAAGTCATTCATGGTTGCGCATGTTAGCCGAGCAAATTAAAGGTACTCTAATGTAATCCACATCCGCATATACACCCAGAACAAAGGAAAAGTGAACTAACAACAATGAGATATAATCTTTCCATAAATAAACAATTAATAATGATAAGTCAAATAATTCCAACAGCTACTCGAGGAAACAGTAGAGTGCAACCATGAAACAATAGGAGTCGATTGAATTATCTACAACCACAAAACCAAACCCACTCTATAGATCAATAATATTAATTAAACTTACATCCATTTTATATTCATATGCTAATACCAATTGAATTGATCCAAACCAAACAGTTCATTACTTTGAGAAATCACAGTACGAGTATTCACTATTATCGAAGAACTAAACTAAACCAAACCCATTTCAGTTTATAGAAAATTGTCATTATATCAAATGATTCTCATATTACAAGGTAGTTTATAATTTTATCATAAATATGTTCTTTACATATTTTGACCAACTCCAATCTTCCAAAACCAAACCACTCAAATAAAAAATTTAACTCTTGTTTTTTTAAAAAAAAAAAATGACGAGTGTAGTAAACTTGAATTCCAATCCAATTTACGTCATAATATAGTAATCAAACAAAATGTAGCATGGTGAATACCAACCAATTTGTCATATTTGAAACAAAACAAAGTGTGGACAGGTTTGCATTATTCTCATTCAAATAAAATCTAAAGTTTATATCATTTGACTTAAAATGGTACCTCGAAATCACGACTTCCTTGAAACGCCAAAAAAAGGCTAAGAGAATTAAAACGCAGCTCGGCGAGTTAGCAACAACATTAACAGAAGCAACGTCAATCACCAGTCAGAATTCAGAAATCGATTTGAGCATCCTGAAATCACGAAACGAATGCGACAAAAATCGCAAGCAAACTTTGGAATCCTTCTTCTTCTTTTTCTGTGATTTCCTCTTTCTTTCTCTTTTTTTTACTGTTTCTCCTTCTTTTTCTTTCACTATTCGTTGAGTGTATACAACCAGTGACGAAATTAAGTTTTAGATGATAGGGAATGAGGGCGCGTTGGTTTAAGAGTGAGAGGAAGAGATATATTGACTCGATTTTGTTGTGTTTCCGGGGTTTTCATGAGGGGAAACGAAGGGGGATCTGAGGGAGAAAAGGGTGACGACCGGCTGCTCTTTGTCGGCGGCCAGATAGGTGAGAGGAGAGGGGTCGGCAACTGCTGTCTTTGGTTAGAGAGGTCGCTGGATGGTGTATGGAGAGGGGTGTGTTTTTGAGAAGATGGAGAGGAATGGGGATGAACGGCTCAGCTGGGGTCCTAGGTCCGATAGAGATTAGGTCTCATTTTTATTTTAATAGGTGAGGGGAAAGGGTATTCGGGTCGAGCAGGTGGGGTTTTGGGTTAGGGCGGATTAGGAGGAAATTGGGCCATGAAAATTGGCCCAGTTCGATTTTAGCTTCCCTTTTTCTTTTCTTTCTTTGCAATGTTAGCCATAACACTTAGAAATTAGTTTGCAAGATTAAACTCCTTATTTGAAATAATTACTTAAGCTAACTAATTTGTGGATTCCAAATTTAAACTAATTAATCAAACCTAAAGATGTAATAAGAAAATTAAGTAAGATTATGTGTATTTTTTTTATTTTTATATATTAATCTATTAATTAAAGAGTGATTAATTCCTAAAAATGCAAAGTAAACCTAAGATGGCATGAAATGAAAAAGTGACAATTTTTTAATAATTTTTCTATAATTTAAAATATTAAAAACGCATGACATGCAACTAAATAAGAAAAGTTCCTAAAATTCATTAAAAAATATTTTTGATTATTTTTAGGAGTAATTTCTATGCGGAGCAAAAATTAGGTGTTCACATCACCCGAGCCCTCGGGGCTCTAAACCAAATATGCAGGCAAGTCTGAAAGCATCATACTGACTTGCTTGTGCGATCAAATCATGAAAATAACATGTAAAACTATGAATTAAACCTCAAAACTCATTATTTTTCTCAAGAACACTTAAAGTTCACTATTTATCAACCGGACGTCCGAATCACGTCAAATAAATTCCGATTCTCACCAAATTTCGCAGACAAGGCTTAAGTATCATAAAAAACCTGTATCGAGCTCCGGAACCAAAATATACCAACGGTTTCAAACGTTAATTCATTTCTTTATTTTATTAATAATTTAGCAAAATAATTTCTTTCAAAAATTGATTCCTAAGGCTTGGGACATCGGAATTTATTTTCGGGCATACGCCCGAGTTCCGTATTTTACTGCGGACTTCCCGGAATCGTCGGAACACAAATCCGGGTCCGTTAACTCAAAATGTTGACTCAAGTCAACTAGAACCAAATTTTTTAATTCTAAAAATTATTATTTCTTATATTTTCACATAAAAGCTTTCAGGTTTCACGCCCGGTATGCGCACGCAAATCGAGGTAGTTAAAATTAATCTTTTTATGGCTAATAAGCCTATAACGGAGTCTAAATTCATAAAATCATCCCTTGGGTCATCACTCTCTCTCTCTCTCTCTCTCTCTCTTTCTTTTACATCAAAATCCCTTAATCTATGCCCAAAATTTTCATACTCTCTCTTTCCACCATTACTGATAATTTTATATTATTAAAAAGTATTATGAAATTTTATGATAATTGTATCATAATTGTATTTGAGTTGTATCAGATACATCAATGCCCAAAACATAAATGTATCATACTTGTATCACAATTATATCTAACTTGTATCCGGTATACTAACACCCAAAATAATACCCTATACAATACTAATAAATTAATATACAATTATCATACTTGTGATACAAACTATAAAATTCGTCACGAACGCACAACTACTCGTAACAATATACAATTATCATACATTTGTAATACAATTTTGCAACAATTATGATACATACACAATTATAATACAATCGCGATACATTTCTGAAAATTTCTGACATAATTATGATCTTCATCTTCTTCAAGTTTCAATCACAACTCTACACTAAAAATTTAATATAATCTAATTAGTATTGTATCGAGTATTATTTTGGGTATGCATGTATCATATACAAGTCACATATAATAAAGATTTTAGAAAGAAAGAAAATAAGATTCAAAACATACCCACAACTTATTCAAGAGCAATATTTCAAATTTCGCCGTATTGTATCAATAATAAATAAAGATTTTTGGTAATTAGTAAAAAAGAAAAATTGAATTTGAAAAGCTTTGGGAGAGGAAAAAAATCTGCAATTTGGAGGGGGGTGGGTTGGGGTGGGAAGGGGTAACTTTGGATAAGCAAGATTTTGTAAGCGAGTTTTCTTACTATGGGTAAGAATAATTTTTGGTAATTGTTAAGAAAGAGAAAAGATATTTTGTAATCACTTGGAAAAGAAAAAAATCTTAAATGTAGGAAAAATTATTGGAAATGGGGATTAAGTGTCATGTAGTAAGTGATATGCTAGATTTAAGTGGTCTTGAATTTCTTCTTTTTTATAGTTTTGTATATAACTAGTAAATATAGATATACAAAGTAATTAATAAGAAACCTAAATAAATGTGGTAAATAAGTTTCTATTATAGTATAGCTTGGTAAAAACCCACCGCCAAAAAAAAAACACTAGAAATAGTTCGTCATTATACCAAACTTTCTTGGACCTTTTTTATAAACAACAAAAATGTTAATGAAGAAGGATAAGAAGTCGCAAAAAATAAAAAATATGCCAATGTGACTGAAAGACTATAATTTTTCTCCTGTCAACTGAACACAGCCTAATCAAAATCATATAACGCGACTCAGCTTAACGCTAGGTGTTCAATTGGGGTGCTTATATATCTGTGATCTTGTAATAAATATATCTGAGACTACATACTCATCTTTTCCTGTAACTATTTCCACCTAGGTAATCTATGCTTCGTATTATTCACAAAGCTAGGAAGGAACCAGTGTGTCCATATAGATAATGGACATTTAGGTGATTTGGCTGCAAACTGCTGGTGGTCAAGCTAGCTAGTCTATAAAGTCCTCTTTATCAGAATTGACTAGTGTAGATGCATTCTCTTCGTCAGTGGCAACATCACTCATAATTGTGTCTTGTATATCTCCGTTATCTTTTTTTATGGGAGATTGATCTGCTTCTGGTTCTGGGGCAAGAGGTCCTTGAGGATTTCCAAAGACAGTGCTAAATATCTGTCTATGGCATTCATCACAAAAGTAAAAATAAGTGAAATGACCCTCATATAAGAGCCTATGTACCATTGCATCTGGTAGGACTCGCTGCAAAAAATCACTCGTGGATGGTGGTACCACCATATCTTCCATCCCCTAAAAGAAGTCAGAAAGTTTAATTACTCACTAGATCGAGAAACATGTTGGTATAAAATATAAATATGTACATAAATCATGCTTGAATAAGGAGAATAGAGAAGTATCATAAAGAAGAAGATAGTAGACTCATCTTGAAAATAAAAACAGGTAAGGAAGAAGGGATGAACCAACCTGCCATACATGTATTTGACCAAGGAATCCACTCAAGATATCTTCTGTTTCACCATATAGAGACTTAATCCAGTGCAGAATACCTTTTCCAGGGCGTTTTCTCTGCACTTTGAGGTCTGCAGGGCTAAAACCCCAATTTGAAACCTGTAAGACAGCTTCCTCAACAAATGGCTTTGCATTCACTTGTCGTACCGATTCTTCTAGATCTCTCTGCCAGAACTCTTCAAAAAATGGGTGTTCCACCAGAGCTTTATCCTGGAAAAATATGACATTCAGTTAATTGACCTGATAATATAAATCTGTCAAAACTATTCTACCACAATCTCAATGTATAACGTTTTTGTATCTATAAATAGAGAGACCAGCAAACTTTGGTAGTGATTTCATTTCTGTTTGAAAACTTTATTTCCAATTCATGAATCTAACATAATAATATGTGCACAGTCAACTTTGAGATGTTACCGTTGTTACACTATCCCATAGTTTTCTGACAAGAATCAAAGTTACTCACTCTAATTCCCAGTGACAAGGAAAGCCATGTTTCAATCTGGCCATGGACTCCACACAGGAAGCTTCTACGGTAAAAATAAGGAAGTAGTCTGGGAAACTTCCTAGCTAACGTATACATGACTTTCTTCTTTGTTGTCCATCTTTTCCACATTTTATTCTTCTCCTCCTTGGTCATTTTTGGTTCATATGGATTAACCATTGGAGCAACCATGACTGCACCTGCAAATTCAATCAGCAGTTAGATTCAGCTGAGAGGATATGAAGAGAACCTAATTGTTTTGCATCTCAAGTGCACCAGAATAAAGTATATATGGGGCTTTTGAAATCTTTGTCATAAGCCTTAGGTGCAATGAAGTGATTGAAGAACCCTAGGGACCCAGAATCAAGAAAGAGCAACATCAGTATCTTGAGGACCTTTTTTCACCCACTGTAGAAGACCAGTGACATTTCCAACTCCACAAGTATGTTTTAGGCCTTCATGGCACTTTAGTTTAATGAGCACTATGCTAATTTGCACAATGTTTCACTCATTTGACAAGATTCATAGACTTTGGCAATACATCGTTTCTTTGGGAATTGTCATGTCCACTTGGCGTTGAAAAGAAGCTACGGAGTTGTAAAGTCTCCGGCTGTCTGTGATAAGCCGTCAAACATTGAGTGTGACAGCAGCCACCTAGATGTCTCTATAAGTCAGTTGCAGGATGATTAAAGATCCTTGCATGCACACTTGAGATGAGAATGACATACTGTCAACAAAAGCAAAGTCAAAGACCACCGTACCTGCAATCCTGTCAGGAATGTATTTAAGGGCAGCCCAAGCATGCATACTTCCACCAGAGAATCCCACCACCCAGAATTTGTCAGTAACATTGATAGCATATGACAAGTGTAGCATATCCATGGCTGATGATTCAAGGTTCCTAGAAGGATGAGGATCACTTTCCCCGAATCCTGGAAGGTCATATGTTACCAAGCGAACCCCATACTCTTGCAGAAGAGAAGTCTTAATGCCAGGTATTCCTGCTTGTTTTGAGAAGGCAACAAACACACCCCATTAATAATGCATATGAAAATGCTTGTACAAAGGACTTGCAAAATAAACCACTTTTACCTATGTTTGAAGTGAAAATAGAACAAACAGGGAGAAGGGAAGTAAATAAGCAGGGTGACCTTTTTTAATTAGGAAGTGAACTGATGGGGTTGCACATATTGCCGAAAAAGCTATTCCATCTCCTCAAAGGTAATTTGATTTACTACACCAATAATCAGAACCAACCAATCCTTTCACTCTTTCTATTGGTCTCCCCTTCCCTTGAACAATACAGAATGTTAATTGGAAAGGTTTTCAGGTTAAGGTTCTGTACAATACCTGCAAGACGGGACGAGACGAAAGAATGTGGGGCAATCATAGAAAATCTAGCCTGCTCAGCCGGAACACCTTGCTGATGATAAGCCAAATGTCTACCATCTGGGAGCAAAATTCGACTAGCATTTGGAGGATGAACATACACTTTCTTGACCAATGGATTTGGAGATATATCATCACTACTTACAATCAGTACTGCAGATTAGCTTCTGTTAGTAATATTACAAAATAGAGGCATAGAAAAGGAGAAATAGCGATCAGTCTTGAAAACATGAGGATATTTGCAAATCTAGCGAATTTGATCAATAACAATGACCGATATCTAGTTATCAACCCACTCTAAAATTAAAATTTTCACAAATTCTATTGACCAGTGAGAGGAACTCAACTTTTTCTGTTCTCCACAATTACTGAGAGCATTATAATCCTAATAGGAAAAAAGACGTGAAGCTCAAGCAGTAATCATGCACATTATTTCAAGACACATTGCAAGTATGAATTGGTTGCAGCACCTCAATCTGTGTGTAGGTTGCGAATGGCCAATTTTTTACTGCATAAGCTCAGGTGTTAAAAAGTTTAAAGAAGAAGCTGTATCTGTCTGATTTATGCAGACACTCCTTTCTCCGTCGACATATATCAGACTCCATGAGCATTGTTTCTGCAGATTATTGATCAATAAGTTTCATTTCTATTCCTCTTATAACAGCCTACTTTGTTAATCAACTAGATTACTTGTGCTCCGGAACACAAGAACTCACTTCCAAGTCACGTTAGACCGTATGCTTGAAATTTTACAGGAAGTTAGAAGTTGGACAGCAGGGGCATTAACTTCTTAACACGAGAAGAGAAGGATGAAGATTTTATTAAATGCCCTAGACAATGTTGCAGGATTGACCAAAAAGCAGAGAATGAATCAACAAGGCAATATTAATCATTCTAAAAGCACCATCAATTGAATACTGCAGTTATACAAACTTGTACAAAACATTTCTGACGAGCGAAGACTATAACAATCAACCGAGATAAATCAATTCCTGTAAGGTTAAGAATGCAATTCTTTTTTCCTTTTTTTTGGTCATCAATGAGAATTCAAGAAAAGGACAGTTTCTAAATGAAATCTTAATAAATACTGAGATTCAAACTCGTATATTACAGTTCTAACAGTCGCCAAAGTTTGTCCTCTTGAGACCAATATTAACCTGTCGTAAAACCATCCTCAGAGCCAAAATGACAATATATCAGTTACCAGATAACAAGCAACACCATATTGCATAGCCTAATTTCAAACTAGTCCGTATTTATAAATTTCCCTAGTTTAAGTTAATACGTTACTTCAAAATCAAACATTACTAAAATCATCTCATGCTCGTACTTGAAATTGTGTAAGCTCTTGAAAGGCAGAGAAAGTTTTCCAAAAATGGAATACATTGCCACTTTTCTAACTATTAAGTGATCTGATTGTGTAAATATTTTTTACAATTTTAGTGCATAGAACTTAAACTCTACCAAAATTCATCCTACATTCTCTCAAAAGCAAGCCATAAAAACTAAATTGAAGTACCTGAAAAAGCAATAAATAAGACAAAAAATATCACACTCCAAGCATGAGCCGGATCACGATCTTCCGGCAAGTATTCATTCAGAAAACTCAACCTCCGGCAAAGTTTATAACACGGCGCTCCAACTTTCCTCACGAGTACCGAATCCTCTCTGATCACACTCTGCTTCAACACATCCCTCACTCCTTTCCCGAACTCAACACTCATCTCCGCAAATCCTTTAGCAAACTCCACCGCATGAAATTTCCAGTTCTCAGCTTCATTACCAGCCGCCGCCGCTGCCTTTGCCACACCAATTCCGCCACCGACGGCGGAGTAGCTCGAATTATACCGGATTCCGGTGTCTATGCCTTCTCTCCATGACTCGTTGACTTCAGACATGGAAAATTCCGTTTCAAAAACCGAATCGAAATTCTTCAACAGCGTAAACTGTAAGCTATCGCTCTTTCTCTTCTCTCACTATATACATATACACGTGCATATGTATGTATAGATTCCTGTATTTTGTACACGAATATGTATAATTTTCTACCTTTGCGTGTATTTATATTAAAGTTAAGTTTATGAACAAATCTGCATGTATCTCTATCTATGAGAAATGCGTATATCACTATTGTGTTTGTATATCTGATTTTGTGTTGAAGCTTTTTTGGATTTGAGGTTTAAAGTGAAGGGAAGAGGGGTCAAAGTGTAATTAGAGGAAAGTATAGGGGGCAGTAGGTAGAGGTGATTGGGTAGATTAAGGGCTGAGATTTTGCCACGTAAGTAAAGAGCAGCGTCAGAGATAGTGGAGTGGAGTGAGGTAGTGACAGTGGTGGTTGCGTAGTGGTGGGGACGTGTGGTTTTATCGAGACTTGAGAGAGTAACGAACGTTACCTGTATTTGCCGGTAAACTTTCGTCATAGTCTTTTGTTGTTTTTTCTTTTCTTTATTCTCTATAGAAAACATAGACTAAAACGGAAATTTAATTTTAAAACAAAAGAATTTAAGTGGGCGTTTGGACATAAGAATTGTAGAATTGCAAAAAAAAATTAAGTCAAAATAGTATTTGAAAATTAGATTTATTTTTGGATATGAATATAATTTTGGGTTATTTTTTAATTTTTACGAGTGATCCGAGTGAAAATCTTAAAAAACAGTGTTTTGAAGTTCTTCACATTTTCAAAAAGTTCCAAATTAAAATTTTTATGGCCAAACATTGATTTCGAGAAGAAAAAAAAAAGCAAAAATTATCATGTTCAAACGGGCTCTAAGTTTTATACATAACGGTGTATAGAATAGCTTAATGCAACTATGCAAGTAAGCTTTGATTAAGACCCTTTTTTCGACGGAGTTAATACAAAACAGAAAATAGTAAATTAAGCAAATTTGAATTCATAACATTATGAGTTAAATTCTAGCTCTTTGTCACTACACGACTAGACTATATCCCAGGAAAGGATAAGATTAAAACCCTTACGTTACATATGCGTATTTTAGTTCGAAATATATGAGGGAAACATTTTTTAATCAATTACTATTGCTTAAGATGTAAACACTTGTTATCACTTTTTGTTTGTTGCAAGATAATTAAAGAGAGAAATAAATTAAAACAAAACTTCTTCGGATTAAATTCTTGTTGGGTTTTTAAAAGTATTTAATGATTTATTAATGCTTAAATAGGGTGAATGAGAAATAGAGGGGAAAATGAAATATTTGAGTTTCCCTCCTTAATTGTCCCACATAGGAAGAGGAAGAGGTTTTTGATGGGTATATAAGCAATTGCTCTTCTTCTAGCTCATAAAGAGTTGAGTAGAAGGCAAGCCTCGCGCCATCGTCGCTTGCTCGGCCTCGGCTTCGGTCAAATGATTGATTGATTATTTATTTGTTAATAGTAAATATTAATAGAAATGTTATTAAATATTTGTTTTAATAATAAAATATTAATATTAAAATAAATATTAATATTAAATCCATTTCAATTTTTAGTTTTCTGTTTTTGTAACAAAAAATTAACTACCTTTCAATTTTCCCTCTTTATTGTTGAGTAAATAGCCAATTATGTCATGGCATTTATTCTATGGCCGTTTTGCAAAAACAGTCATTCTGAAGAGTTGCACCTCTTCAGATTTCAGTCCAACTTTGGCTATAAATACAAGTCCATTCCCTCAGATTTTACATACTAATTTATGAGTTCTCCTCCTTCTTTCTGCATACTTTGAGTTCACTGAAACACTGGAGTTTGAAGTGTCACTACACCAGTGTGTAATTCGTTCTATCCTGAGAAGAAATAATCCATAACCTTGAGTACTAGGAGGGGATTAAATTCCTTAAGGAAACACTGTGAATTCAGTGGACTCGAATTATTTTTTTCATTACGTTTACATTTCTGTTTATGTTATTTCATTTTCTCCAGAATTATTTTACAAATACAAATTAGTAACAATTCTATGTCGATAACGTAAAAAAAATTTATACTATAAGTGCGATTTAATTAATATCATATTACACCACTACTTTATTTTCCATGTTAACATATCATATTTGTCGTAAAGAGTTGTTCCTGTATATAACTTAAGAGTAGTGCAGAGAATTTAAATCCCCCAGTCTTTTTTTTTCCTGTTAAATTCTTTTTCCCCCACCCCCTCCACACACACACAAAAATAAAACCCCACCTCACTGCGTCCCTCAGAAGAGGAGCTTTTTCAATTTTAGCCCGCATTAGAAATTATTTATATTTGGTAATTGAAAATGTATATTATATATATATATATATATATATATATATAATATATTATTATTATTATTATTTTGAAAACGATTATATAGTGTTACCAAAAAAAAATCTAGAAATATGGATTTGCGTGTTTCATTTTGACTAGTCTAATCAGTATGCTTCAACTCCAACGTGGAAGTTCATAATTTCTTTATACTTGAAACAAGACCGAAAGTCCATGGTCCCCCTTAGATCCATAAAATACAATTGTATAGTTTCTTTATACTTGAATGCATTAATTGTCATATTTCAAATATGTCATTTTTTATAGAGTAATAATGTAAGTTTGAAGTTGAATTTTTTCTATTTTTCGATATTTATGTTGATATAAAATAATGGGTAACAAATAAATAATTTAGATACGCATAAATTGAGTAAATTTTATGGGTGATTATCCAACTTTATACGTTATCAAAAAGTCATTATTCTTTTTTCTTTTGTTACATAAAAATTATTTTACTTTCCTCAACTTTAATTTCTGCAAAAATAACTTTAATAATTTTTGGTTCGAAACCCATATAAAATGCGGCAGAAAATAATAAAAACCATCCTTTTATTTTGGGGTAAGTTAAAATATGCCCTTAAATTTACTTACAGTTGTTTTGATTCTACAAGACTGTTCAAAGTGAGTACTTTTGATTTCGGTCGAGTATTTAACAAATTATAATTGTAACTTTAATGAATAATGCCAAAAAAGAATTTACTATGGAAATACTTTAGAAGTGTATTTTTTATATATATAATTTTAGTTATTTTTGGCTTATAAAATTGAAAAAATACATAAGGAAGAGTGGATTTTTCCTCTTTGTACTTGCCCAAACTAAATTTATTTCCTCCTTAATAGGTGATATGACGGAGGAGTTATTTTCACGTGACAAAAGGGCGCGTGACAAATAGAAAAATGGTCAAAAGGTGATTAAATAGTACAGATGTCTTGTTTTCATTGGAAGTTACACTAATTATATTAATTAGTTGTATTAAAGGAAATACTAACCTTTTTTCTTTTCTTATTCTTTTTTTTTCTTCTCTTTTCTCTTTTTCTTTTCTTCTTCAGCTATTTTTCCTCCATTATTGCCCGATCTGCTTACCTTGAGTTACCAGCCGGGGACAAAAAAGTACTTATTTTTTAATAAAAATTGTACCCTATTTACTTATAGACTAACAAAGTAGAAATTTATTTCGAGATTGAAAAATAAAGAATAAAACTTGGAGGTCTTAATTATCATCTCATTTTTTCAATTCATCTTCTTAAAATCACGAGTTATACCATACATAGAGCCCGTTTGAATTAGCTGATTTGAAATAGCTGATAAACATTAGATGCTGAAAATTACTTTTTAGTGCTGAAACTGATTTAGTAATGTTTGGATACAAATATTGAAATTAATAATAAGTTGATGAATATTTGATTAAAAAAATGCTAATAAGCTCTTTTTTTGTTAAAATGGCTTAAATAACCTTTGAACCGTTTACACTTATAAGAGCCCAATTTCTTCCAAATTTTAGATTCAAAATCGATCCAAATACAAAATATTTTATTTGTTATTTTATTTTAAATATAATTATGCTTAGATAAGATAACTTTTATGATAAACATAGTTTATTTTATGATAATCATATAATCATAAGTTATAATAATCAATAAATTGATAAAAGTTTCTCAGTAAAATATCAACCTAAATAGGATAAAATATTTGAAGAGAAACAAATATTGACACACCAAAAATTTGATATGGTCTCATTTATTACATACAGTTGAAAGATTAATACACAATCACATAGATATAAATATGCAAAGGAATAGAGAGTTTGCTTATCTTAAATAGTCAATAAGAATTGCAGACTTGGGGGGGGGGGGGGGGGGGGCAAGAAAAACCGGGAAAAAAGGGGGGGGGGCGGTTCTTTTAACACACCTT
>ML290156.1:0-17272 GCA_005239495.1 Nicotiana undulata | reverse complement strand
TCCCCCCCCCACCCCCCCCCCCCCCCCCCCCCCGATTTCCCTTCCCACGTTACAACATGTCCTGATTTCACTCCAACCAAAGATAACCATATTAGGTGCAAGCGAAATCAGCCAGCATATTTTAATTGTCAAACCAAACTTCACTCAAATCAAAAAATTTAAAATAAATATAAGAATTTGGCCAACTTCACTCAAATTAAATTTTTTAAAATAAATATAAAAATTTATGGCCAAACGCTAGCTTAAAGTCTACTAGTACCTCCTAATTTTGTTTTTCTTCCAAAACTCATGTAATTATTGGCTCGGCAATCCTTGTTCAAATGTTCAATAATTCACCCCCGGGCATTCTCAGCTGTTTATTTGCATCTTAATGCAGTAAAATATGCATTGCTATACCGAAGCTCAACCAAATGATAACTATCCTAACCCAAAAACTTTTGTTGTGATTATAACTTTCCCATACTCGACAATTCACTCCTCCTGACGAGCATTTCTTGAGGGAGAGAGAAAGTGCCAGATCAACCATAGTCATGATTCTAGAGGTTTAGCCTTTAGGATAGGAATTCGATAAACTCAATCCAAAGATGTTATATAAGGGCATTATTTGTCCTGCTAACTCTGTTAAGCAAGAGGACCCCTACAGCCCCACTGATATCGACGTAGCCCTACTGGTATTGACTGACCTGTTGCAATCCTATCAAGTCTACATGACGTTACTACAAAATTCTCTATATCAACACTGCAGGGGGGAAAATCCTAGAAAATAACCAGTTGACAAGCAAGCCAGAAACTGGAAAATAGAGACAGCTGTCAATAAAATTCTGCGAGAATGTCAAGAAATGGAACTGCAATTCTTCTTTTTTATAAGAGGAGCAGTTCAGCCCCGAATGCAAAATGAATTGAACATGACTATTTGTTGAACCCAAGGACCTCCTACGATCTAGGATGTGCGTTAATATACTCCGAACTGGACTTACTACATTAAATATTTGAGAATCCATCTCTTCAAATCAGTAAAATAATAATCACGATCAGAAAAATGACAGAAAATTCACACCTTGTCGTTGGGGTTTCGAGTCTCAACTCAAAGAATCCAAGATTGCTTCAGTAATGGAATTAAATATACTCATCCACTCAAGACATCTTTTGCCTCCAACTGGAGGCTACAATTGTCTAGAGGCGAAGTACATTGTAGCAGTTCAAATTCTTCAGAATAGCCCAGCAAATGAAAAGACAAACCAATTGGTTCTTTCCTTTTATTCTAAATAACAGATGAACTAAGAGAATCCACGCCACAGGGGGATCCAAAAACCGCTCATGAAGCCAATTAGTAGCCCCAGTAATCATTTCGAATTTCATCATCAAATTTCTTCTTTAACTCAGGATGCTTCTCAAAGTATTCTTCTGCTGTCATGGTACTGAGTTTTTTCTGTAAATCAAGACAGAGCAATGGTTGAATACACACGTGGAAAAGATAATAAATTGATATGTTTATATGGAGATAGAGGAAATTAAGGGGCAACTCGGCATCACCTTCAACTCTTGAACTTCAGCAACTTCCTTTTCTAATCTTTCAGATTCCTTGAGAGATTTCTGCTCGGCTTCCTTCAGTTCCACCAACTGCAGTTTAGTGCAACATAAAAAATTTAGCATTAAACCTTTTAAAACATGTAACAATATAAGCGGACACACGATCATAGGTGCCTATCATAAGTATGAATCTGATGACAGCCAATTGAAAACGTAGATTACAAACACGTAATTCAACCAACTTTGCAAGAATCGGTTGATCCCTTTCTGTAGTGCTTAAACTACAGACTACCCATTAAGATTTCAAATTAGCACAAAAGTAAGATTTCAGATATTAGTTCAATTGATAAGACTGTCTTACAACTAATTATTCCACTAGTATAACAACAAAAGTACAATAATTATGAAAACAAAATAGATATTGCAAGAACAAACAATCAGGGAAGAAGGGGGGGGGGGGGGGGGGGGGGGGGGGGGGGGGGGGGGAGTATTGTGATTTTCCTTACCAAGGCATCAAACTTGGGTTTGTATTGAGGAGTAACTGTGTCCTCAAACTTGGGGATCTCAATGCCTACAAGACAACATTGTTCAAACCAATAAGTCTAGACAAAGAATACCTTAGCTTGAATGAGAATAACTTAACATACATAAGTGATCATAGTTAACAGACTTCAGATAATTGTAATTGAATCTATACCAGGCATGAACTGCATAGATCCAATAGTGATAGAAGGAATCACATAGAAAACAAGGTTGTCTAGACTTCAGAATAAAAGTTCAACCGATTAAAATAAGAATTGCAAGGAGACAGATAGGTGAAAGTCATACAACTTTAAGAACTGCCAAACTTCTATTTGTTAATCTTATATAACAGGAACAGAAAGACGGGAACAAATCAAACAATGAGAAGAAATACATCGGAAATGGTTTTTATGCTCCAAGAAAACTACTAACAAGTTGCAAACTGATATTTAATTTTTTAAGGCTTTTATTTAAGCAAGACTTGTGAAGGAAACCTCCACAGTAGTGTAAGAGCATACTGATCATTCCACATGCATTACACAAGAATTGTAATTTATTGTTGACAAGATTGCAGGTAAAATGTGTATCCAAAAGGTATAATTGAACAAGGGGATAAATGAACAAGACCTAGCAAGAATTACAATTAAGAGGGAGGACAAGAGAATAAAATTGAAATTGCTTTTTTTTTCCCATGCTTCATCCGGGCACAGAAAATCTAAGGTTCTTATCATGCTGGAGGACATAAGTATTCCAACAGGCGCTATGGCATATCCAGAAAAATTCCCAATGAGATCAGAAAATTGCAGTAGATTGGGTTGTTGTTGGTCAAACAGAGTGAAGTTTTGAATTAATGAGGAGTTCAACTTATCAAAAGAAAAAAAGATGAGGATTTCAAAGATGAAATGGAAAAACAGTTGTCGTGACGCTGGTCAGTGGTCAGTGAACCAGATATAATACAAGAAATCTAGAGCTCATAACATTAGCTTGCTAGAAACATGCAGCTGCTATTGGCTATACCAGCTATTAATTTTTGGTTCGTTCAATTTTTAAAATTTCTGAATTGGTTTTCTAGAGTGAACGGTTGTGTGAACGGTTCGCTTTGACAGGTATGAGGAGAGGTCGAGGGCGACCTAAGAAATATTAGGGCGAGGTGATCAGCAAGACATGGAGCAACTCCATATTTCCGAGGACATGGCCCTGGATAGGGAGGTGTGGAAGTCGAGCATTAGGGTTGTAGGTTATGGGGTAATCTGAGCGTTGTTTCTTCGTTGTTCTGGCTAGTCTTATAGTGTTGTATATATGACTGTTAGCAGTTATTGTTCCATCACACGTTTTATTTTTTGTTTATTGTTTTTTACTTCTATTTTTAATTTTAATTTTCAATTTTATTATTGCCATAATTATTGTCCTTCCCACTTATTGTTGTCACTTACGATGATGATCTTATGTGTATTTTTTCTGTTGTTGTTACAGATCTTTTGTCTTTGAGCCGAGGGTCTCCCGGAAACAACTTCTCTACCCTCAGGGGTAGGGGTAGGGGTAAGGTCTGCGTACACTCTACCCTCCACATACTTCACTAGTGGGATTATTTGTTGTTGTTAGTTTTCTAGAGTGAAAGGTTTTATGGTATCCTTGCAGTTGGATTGGGATGTCTCGTTTATTTGGGTCCAAAACATACCTGGAAGCATTAAAAGGAGACCAAGTTTTAAACGAAAGGTTTAAACAAATCATTTATCTTATCACAACTCTACACAAGGATACTTCATATTCTTTACTTCAGAATTTTGCATCAGGCCTTAAGTTCAGACGTCTTTATTAACTTCAACTCCCCCTCACCCCGACTACTTAAAGCATAACGTTTCAAGTGTACTACTCTCACGTTGACAGCAATCAAGATTTTCTCTCAGCTGTGCCAAGTTACCAAAATTGCGCCTAATGGAATTGACAGCTACACAAAGATATAAAGTCTTTCACATACTTAGGGACAAATACAGAAGAAAAAATCTTTCTTAGCCAAGAAAATCAAAGTGATAAACCTGGAATCCTTAGAACAAGTTTAAATTTCAAGAGAATACTTGGTATTGTGACTTAACTTTCACGTTCCAAGATATCCCTTTTGAGGCTAATTTTTTATTGTATATTATTTACCAGTTAGTTCCCAGGAACAGTTCTATTTGTAGAATGGCATAAATCCCAGGAATTATCAAGTTCTGGCACCTGACTTAACCTTAAGTGCTCTAAACCTTTGCTACTATGGAGTAATTAGCCACCAGCACGAATATTTAGCTTTTAATTAAAAGAATTAAACTGTGGAACCTCGAGAAAATATACTAGAGGCCCATCTTTTATGATACATGACAGGGTCTATAAATGTACCAGAAGAACAGGTAAGCAGTAAACATTAAATATGAAAATTTATAAAGGAATAACAGACTTTATGAAATAGCTGCTCCAGCAGAAAAGATAGTAAAAGTCTCCAAGTTATACACCATGTGAAGAGACAAATATAACCAAACGAACACATATCATTTTGGATAATCTTCAATTCTTTTATATGAGAGAAATCCCCCGAGGAACAACTAGGTCACGGTTTGAAACTCGGTGGATAATCCCGCCTCCCCCACCCCCCAAATCATTTTGAATAATCTACATCACATCAAGAGAATGGAAAATGATCACTTGTCTCACAAACGGAAGTGCACAAATACCGCCTAGAAGCGCTTCATCCTTCGCAATTATTAGTGATGACCATGCATGTACAAATTGCCACACTAAAGTCCAACACTCTCACAAAGAGTAATCCTTCAACATGTATTTTTAGGGAAGTGTTCGGAAAATATGCGAGAACAGTTTGACATTTTCTTTTAGGTGATGATTTGATTATTTCCCATACAGACCCAAAGGGAACTTTTTAAAGGGAAATTGGACAGTGCATGCTGCATATCTAATGTGCATGTTACAGTAGACTCATCAACTAATAAAGTTCTTACTCAGGCATTTTCAAAAAGACGATTATGGCAACAAAAAAATCATCAAGAGCAGTAACCAATATGAATTGGATAGATTTACTTGATGAGATCTAAACAAAGATCAGAAACAAGAAATCCTGTGCTTATCTTAACTAGACAATCCCAACAAGAACTTTTATCGTCAACACTTCTAACTCAAACTCTTATAAATGCTTGGATGTTATGACCAAAGTGACTACTCCACCAAAGACAAAGTAAAGAAAAGATTGTAAACACAAAAAGAAATTTGGTGTTCCACATACTTTCATAGGCCTCTTTGTACATGTCTACCAAGCGAGAACCAATTCCTTTCCTGTAATATTCCCAGTTTATGGGCTCAGGCTCCTGCATGATTAAGAAGCAAAGATCCCTTAAACATTAAAACTCCAAAATTTATCCACGTCCCAATCAGTTACACATATATTAGAAATGCCTGATTACTCAAAAGTTGAACAAAAACCAGAAACCAATGAGAAAATCTACCCAAAAAAATTAATGATTAATCGGTAAAAATACACTACTCCAGGTATTAACTTTTATCAGGGAATATTCTAGTAGTTAAATCTCAGTCAGAAGTACCACTAGTCAAAGCTGCAAATTTTATACAACAACAACGAACCCAGTGTAATCCCATAAATGGGGTCAAAGCTGCAAATTTTACAGAAGAACTAAAAGCTTTTAACATATCCCAAGATAGATTTAACTCAAGCCGCTTTCTCCGGTATGAAAATTCTTATTTGCATCAACAAATCCAAAATTCTTAGAATAGTTAAGAGAAAACTCATCAAATTTTTTTCTTCTACAGTAAGAAAATGGCTGAATTGGTAATGAACAATTGGAAACACAAAGGTCCTTCCTTATACAAAAAGTCAACTGAATTATGGACAAGCAAAGTTAGCTTATACAAGTATTCGTGATACAGAACATCATTTAACAAACATCAAACTCAATTCAACAGACAAGTTTGCAATGTTTAGTTAAAAAACAAAGAAATGCGAAATAACATTCCAAATCATACTACAATCAATTCCAGCAGTCCAATTTAATCCTTCAACCAACATAATCCCATAGCTCACATAACAACATATAGCAGTAAATGACCATATAACCACTACCCCCCCCCCTCCCTCCCACCCACACACAAGAGAGCTTTTGGCATGGGCTGAACCTAGTAGCTTATGCTCAAACAGTGTAATATGTTAAGAAATTCATATGTACAAATATTAAAATTTCGAACCCAGTTATTAGCATTTAAAGTGGTCGTTTCTAAAATCTAGAACCCATAAAGTTAAATTCCTGGTTCCACCTCTGGCTTTTATTCAATCAATCAACTAAGCCTCAATACCAAAACCAATTAGGACCGCTTTACAACCCTCTAAACCACAAGTCCCCAAAACTCAAACAATGAAGGACAAATCTCTAACCAAACCAAAAAGCACATTTCAATCAAAAAACGATCCGCCTTAGAACACTAGATACATTAAATCAACATTTTTTAACCAAAAAAAAAAAACTAAACACAGATCCGACAGTGAAACCCTAGATCCACATAGAAATACGTATGTATAAATAGTGAAAAGAGAGAGAGAGAAAATAATAAATCACCTGACTGAACTTGGTCTGGAGTTGGGAGTTGACATCATCGAAGGCACGGCGGAGGTTAGAGAACTCCTTGCGAGCTTCATCGGTGACCAGAAGCTTCGCCATTCCTTCCCAATCAATAGTCCTACCGGCCTTGAATGTCACGTCGGCGATCTTCTTCCCCACTCCGCTCATTTTCGATCTCTTTTTTTCTCCTCTCTCTTCGGCAGCACAAATGTGAAGCTCGTTTTTTGCTATCGTAATCTTTCGGCTGTGTTTGTTCGATATGCTATACCCAGGGCTTCCCTCTTCTCTCCTTTTCTTTTACCCCTACGTTTTTACTTTTAACTGCGCTTTCCTTTTTTTCTCCGTTTTAGTAGCATGGGATTTTTTTCCATCGATGTAATCCTATTTATTTATTTTCCTTTGTTTTTTCAATATACATTTTGAATTGTGTGTTTGACCAAAAAATATGCATCTCGGTTCAAATAATTAAATTTATATTAATCTTAGCCAACAATAATATCCTAAGATGGAACTCTTGCAAAGCAATAAATAATATGTCGATATAGTCGGACAGTGGTGGTAGCGTGCAATAAATATTCTAGAAATCAAAGGCAATAGTATAACATTCAATATTAAAAAAATAGCAATAAATGACATTTAAGTAGATAGGATGAATGAGTCACCCAACAAAGGATGGAATAAGTGGATGTTCTTTCTCACAATGATGAATGATAGACAATCTCTTGAATATTTGAGTTATTCTTAGATCTAGTGGAAATATATAGACAAGAATCTCGCTGAAAGGTGATGTTTGTATCTTATTAATGAGATCTGATTCTCTTTCTCAAGTCAAAGTGTGTGTTTTTTTACAAATGAATATCACATGTCCCCTATATCTATGTCTCTTTCTATTTATGCGGAACATGTTCCTAGAAATCCTAACAGTACAAGTGAACAGAATATTCTTCATTAAGTCCTATTTTAACATAACCGTTATAACTTTGTCAAACATGCATGACTTCGCCCTCGATGACGTCTCCTCGACTTCAGTCTTGCTGACTCATCGACCACGACCTTTGCTGATAATCAGATTACTTTGGCGTGGTGCCCCAATAATACATTACTGATATCATTTCGACCAAAGATGGAGTTTGGCCCATGTAATTAGTCCTTCACTTATCGAGGCCGTTCCTGCTAACGAGGTCGATTAGCGAACAAGGTCGTTCGTGATACGACTCTATGAAGTTGGTTGGGGTCGTGGTCGTGGAGATAAGGCTACGTAGATTTTTTAGGTCCGTATATCTTTGATTCCTTGAATTACCCGGGAAGTCAGTTGGAGCCATCAGATACAAGAGTGAAGGTGACGCCATGACATCATGCATCATAATGACGTCGTTTCCCAATGCATTACATCGATTTAGGTGTGACCCATGATTGGCTATGTCGTTTCATTTCCCATGCTAATCATGACCCGTCATTTCGATCTTGGTGCCTCCCAAACCATATAAATAGGAGAGAGTTTATTGATTTTGGAACTTTTTCAAACCTTTTCTCATCTTCAAGCTTCCCCTTCATCCTCTTGCATAACACTCTCTACTCTTTGTTTCTGCGATTCACTTTATTCCTCATTCCCTCTTGCATGTCACTTTCTCTCACTATATTGGATTGCGTCTAACGCACCTTCTGAGTCCGGCGAGGGGATTCACGTTGCCCTCTTGGCAATGGTGTTCCCTTCTCGTAGAGAGAGTGTTTCTACCGCCATTGAGGATGAAACTTTCCCGCCGGTGGAGGAAATAGTGCCACGCAACCCTGACTCCAACGATTTTACCAAAGCCCCTAAGGTCGTACCTAATGATTTTTTATCAATGGTGATGCTAAAGGAGTTGGAGGAGCTTAAGGACAAATTCGGCCTTGCTGCTCATGTCGAGTTGATTCTCGCTGTGGGAGATGCGGTACAGGTTCACCGTCCCGGGTACTATTCCCTCTACGCTTATCCTTTCCAAGTCGACTATTCCCTTCCTCTCCTACCGTTGGTCAAGGAGTTTTGTCATTACTATGGCATTTTCCCAGCTCAACCTGTACACGTTTATAAACTTATAATGATTCTTACCAAGTTTGTCGAGCTAGATAGAGCTGAGCTGACACTTCGGCACTTAATTTGTTCCCCCCTTATAGGGGAACAATGTTGAATCTTCACCATCGAGGGGGTAAGTGCTTGGTAGTGAAGATGAACGACAAATCCAATCGTCAATTCCGGTTCAACTTCTTATTTGTCAGAGTTGAGTACGTGGTAGCCAATGTCTTTCTTGAGGCTTGGAATTATGCTCGTACGTACCTAATTTCCCTACTCGTAGGTATCTAATTTTTCTCGTATGCTTGGTTGTAGTTTTTGACCTCTTGTCCTCTTCTAATGCAGCCAAGACCTCGCGTCTTCCTCTGGTCGCTCACATTTACGACTGGGATGATCGGCTCCTCCCTCACATCGTAGGGATTCGTGAATGGCCAAGTTTTTTCAAGAAGTTAAGGTCTGCTCTCCCTTCGACTAGTAAGTTCTTTTTGCCGTCGGTGTTTTAACTCTTTTTTTTGTTTACTCTTGCTAACCTTTCCCTTTCCTTGTGTTTTCTTAGCTTCGGCCAGGGGATCTTCGAGGAGGTCGAGAGCTCCCGCACCCTCGTTACGGAAGAGGAAAGTTACTAAGTTCTCGGCTACTTCCCCTGCATCGACTGCGACTAATCGTGCTTTTGTTCCAGTTCCTCCGTTGGTGCGTTAGAATCTGTCCTTCCTTTGGCCGTGGAGACTTCAGACGCGGAGACCTCGTCTTCTCCCTTATATGCTCTCATAGACGAGGATGACGAACTTTTTCCCGGTGATGGAGATTTGATGCCTCTTAAGAGGAGGGACATGGAAGTTTGGGGAAAGAGGTCGGCGATTGCCGATGTAGGAGATTGTTGTTTTGTCCTTTGGGAAATGAAAATAGTGCACATGGGGGAGAGACAAGAGGCTACTCCCGAGGCCACTTATTTGGAGGATACGAATATATGACCTGTGGGGGATGCGGTTGAACGCGTGGTGGGCAGTGATGGCCCTGTTCTTCCAAGAAGTGAAGAGGCATCGTCTTCTGGGGGTTGCAGCGGACGTACGTTCTTTGATTGATGATAGAAGGAAGGTTGTCTCTAAGGAGGATGTTGGATCCTATACGGACATAGATGTAGACGAGTTAAGGATGATCTACGAGGGGCTTACTCAGCTTGAAATGAGGTTGGAGGGGGGTCCAAGGACTATTACGATCTTGATGGATCGTAATCTTCTTGCGGACACCGAGAAAATTATCCCTTCCTTTGTCCCTCTTTGTTTTGAGATCGAGGGTACGACCCTCAAGACTATAGATGACAACTCCATGTCAAACAACATTGCTTGCCTCGTCCTTCTAGTAGCACATTTGTTGTTAGTCATTTTCCTTTGGTTTTGTTCGTTCGTAGTCTCTAATTTCCTTTATTCGTTTTGTAGGCGATCGTCTTAGAAATTGAGAGTGCTCGTAGGGAGCAGAGACATAAAGATATTTATGTGAAATTGAAGGATAACTACTTCAAGTGCCTTAAGAAGTATCAGGAGCTTAGATGTCGGTTTCGTGAAGGCGGTGATGTGCGCCAACTGAGGGAGGACTTGAAAGACAGAGACGAGAAGCTAGTGCGGATGGTGGGAAGTGCAGCGTCCTAGAGGGAACGTTGAGGAGCAAAGAGGAAGATATTGAGCTTAGCAAGGGGGTCGAAGTCCAATGTACTGATCTCCAAGCTCAGGTAGTCATGTTGTGAGGCCACCTCAAGGAATGTCAATTTAGGGCAGAATCTCTTAGTGGCGAGGTCGCTGAGAAGCAAGAAGAGCTAGAGAAGGCGGCGTATGTGCAGTCAGAGTCTTTGAGAGAGTCCCTTGAGGTGGTGATTCGGACTCTCCGTTCTGAGCGAGAAAATGATTTAATGACGGCCAAACTCAAAGAAGAACGACTCAATGAAAGTATTGGAAGTTGGAGAAACAGACTTTGTCCTCTACGGTCGAGTTGTTGCTCTAGAGGACGAGAAGGCCCAATTACTGGCACAACCGTCCACTTTATGCACTTCAAATTTTCCCAATGTTCCTTGGGAGTTATATGAGGAGTGGATTCATGCAGAGGCCAAGTTAGATGTCTTTTAATATTGGCATGCAGCGGGATCTGTTTCTGAGGCTGCCCTCGAAGATGTTTTGTTAAGGCTAGTGAAACTCGAGTCACTTGTGGGTATGATCCCGCAATGACTGAGGCCGGTAAGGACGGGGGGACGAGGGTGTAGGCCAACTCGAGGAGAATGCCTGGTATGATGTTGTATATATTGAGGGCGAAGGTGGTGATATCGAGGGTATTGATGGTCAGGGTGGAGACGCTATTGAGGGAACTAATGGTCGTGACGAAGGCGACCAATAGTTTTCTTTTGATCTTTTTGTGTATATTTGCTAGCGTCTTCACGAGCCTATGTAAACAGTTATGAAATATCAAAGTTGTTCCTTGCATCTTTTTCCCTTGTGTTCTTTTTGTATTTGTATGATTTTTGCCTCTATTGTTTGCTTGTTTCGCTTTTGTCCTTCTTGTTTTTATTGTTTTTTAGCTGGTCGTGACCTTAGAGCCTACTATTTGTAGATTCTTTGCGTTGCTTTTTTATAGATGTGGACGAGGTCCAATAGGTGTTTCTTCGGACGAATTCGAATGTAACCTTTTGTTAGATTGCGGCTGAGGGCCAGTATGTGTTTGTGATCGAGTGTAACCTTTCGTTAGGTCACGGTCGAGGGCCGGTGGGTATTTGTTTGATCGTAATCGAATGTAACCTTTTGTTAGATCGTGGCCGGGGGCCGAGGGGTATTTGTTCGAGCGAGGTTGAACGTAAACATTTGATAGATCCTGGCTGAAGGCCGGTAGGTGTTTGTTCGAGCGGGGTTGAACATAACCTTTCATTAAATCCTAGCCGAAGGCCGGTAAGTGTCTGTTGAGCGGGGTCGAACATAACCTTTCATTAAATCGTGGTCAAGGGACGATAGGTGTTTGTTCGAGCAGGGTCGAACATAATCGTTCATTAAATCACGGTCGAGGGTCGGTAGGTGTTTATTTGGCGGGGTCGAACATAACCTTGACACGAAAGAGGTGTGCTGATAAGCGTTAGTTTCTTATTGCTTTGACATTGTTGCTTTGGTTACATACTTGGAGAAAATTACAGATTTTGGGTGTTGGTTGGCGTTCCAGTCCTAGTTTATCTAGTCCATTCATTGGTTGACCTGAGATTATTGAGAGGTTGAGCAATGAAATATTAATCACAATCCTACCTTAGCGTACTTCGACTCAAAGTGTTCCCTTCGCCTCCTTGTTAAAAACCTCCTTGAGAAAATCCAAATGGGACAAAACTCAAGTGAGGGAAAAAAGAGTATGACTTGAGGACGTTTTTTCTCTCAGAAGTTGAATTATTTGTGGTGGCTGGGCTGATATTCCAGTTTTTTGGTAGTAACTTTCCATCCATTGTCTCTAGTTGGAATGAATACTTGGTCTCTTTGGCTGTGATTTTGTACGGACCATCCAAGTTTGTTCCCGTATTGCCTTCTCGGGAATCTTTACTCGCTTAAGTTTTGGATTTCAGTGCGTAGTCCCAAACTTTAAGTGGTCGGACCTTTGCTATCTTTTTGTAATAACTTTCTACTTGTTGTTTTTGGGTGACCATTCTTATGTAGTCCATATCTCTTCGTTCGTCAATTTCGTCGAGTTCCTACCTTCTGCTCTCGTCGTTACTCGTGTCGCATTCATGGGAGTACTTTAGGCTGATTTCTCCGACCTCGACCGGTATTACTACCTCAGTCCCATAGACCAAAGAGTAAGGTGTCTCTCATGCGCTCTTTTTCAAAGTTGTTCGATAGGCCCATAATACTTCTAATAGCATTTCCGGCCACAGTCCCTTGGCGTCTTTGACCTTTTTCTTCATGATGTTTAGTATGAACTTATTGGAGGGTTCTACTTACCCGTTACCCGGTGGATGATACGGGTTGAGAGTATCCTCTTGATATGTCATTTCTCGATGAAATTGTCGGTTTTCTTTCTTGCGAACTGGGGTCCTGTCACAACTAATTTCCTTAGGTAGGCCAAATCGTCATATGATGTTTCTCCACATAAAGGTGATTACCTCTTGTTCCCGTAGTTGGGCGAATGTTCCTTCTTCCACCAATTTAGAGAAATAGTCAGTTAAAACCAAAACAGATCGTACATTACCTCACCCTGATGGAAGGGGGCCCACGATTTCCATTCCCCATTTGATAAACAGCCAAGAGGAGGTGACCGAGTGGAGGTGTTCTACTTGGTCTCGTGATGAGTTGAGGTGGTGGACTACACTTTTATCTCTTGTTATGATGCTTTTGGTAGATGCGGCTAGTTTGGCGAGGCCATATGCTTCAACATTCCGTGCTTGTGGGATTTGATCGAGCTGGCATTCGTCGAACTCAGGCAATAACTTACAAATTTAGGTCTGGTATTTTTGAAATATTTGTTCCTTGATTTGGAAAGCCCTTGTGACTGAGTTGACTACGAGTTGGGAATCACAATGGAGTTTTAACCATTTTGCCCCATATTTGAGCGATAGCCTTAACCCTGTAATTACGACCTCATACTCGGCCTCATTGTTTGTCATATCCGGGCACCTTGTGGAATGGCGTATTACTTCACCTGTTGTGACCTCGAGTACGAGTCCCAGTCTGGACCCTGATGCGTTAGATACGCCATTGGTGCATAAGACCTAGAGGTTTTTTGTTTGGAGGGAAGCTTGGACGCCTTCCTTTTAGCCGATGAGTTGGTATGTTGAGATCGTCCTTGTCTGCTCGGACCTCGGCACAATAAGCATTGTGGATTTCGTCCCAAGTGGTTGGAGGATACTTTATCAATCGGTTAATAGTTTTCTAGTTGCTCTTGAACCCTCTCTACTCAGCCCGTTCTGCAAAGTTGCGACCGCTATCCCTTCGGATACGTTTTGGAGAGTCATCCTTACTGTTGAACCGGGTGAGGAAATCCCTTAGTCCCTCTCCCAAGGACTGCTTTGTATTGGTAAAAAATAGATATTACACTAAACGTTACAAAATCTTCACACAACCGTTACGATTACCTATTGTTACGTTTCATTAATGATATAAATATTTATTTATGCTCAATCATTAAGAAGAGTAGACGTTATATTAAGAAATTTCCTATAAAAGGGAATAAGATCCCACTTGTATGGGGACGTTCGAACCATTACTGAAATATACTTACATTTCTGTGCACTTATTATTTACCTATTTTACAAGTCTAATTTCTATTATTGTTTTAGTTAATTCTCTTGATTATCAGAAGCCCGAGTACTTCTTAAAATAGCTTTGACTAGGAATCCGGTTCTTTGGTTAAACAAATTGGTTCCGTTACCGGGATCTCTTTCTGCATAGAGCTGCCAGCAGGGTTGAGATATGGCCTCTGCAAAGGTATCAGGTTAAAAAAGATGAATCTGATAATCCTTTTTTGCATTCCTAAATTATCTTTACTGAATCATGTCGAACACCAATGACAACAACCAACCGGCAACTGGAACTCTAACTCCATCGCCTCAGGGAGCCCCACGAAGTTCAAGGGAAAATTCTCCAGAAAGATCCACAACTCACAACAATGACCAGATTGGAAATGAACAAACAGGATAGCAAGACACTGTGAAGCAAATAGTTGTTGAATATGTGAATGAAGCTCTTCAAGCTTTTGTGAGGGGGCCACCAACTATACCACATACGCCTCCTCCAAACAACACTGCAATTGTGGAAAATCCACAGTCTGGACTAGCTAATTCTGGAAGTAGAGGCACTCCAAACGAATCCCTCGAAGGGAGACCAAGTATGACTAATAATTCAGATTTGCAATCTTTAATACTAGCCTTGCAGAAACAGGTGAAGGAACAAAACGATCATATCGAACAAATTCCTGGCGTACCGCCTGTCATCAAGGGGATTGATATTGACAAATATTCTCAACAACCATGGAAGCCAAGTGCAGCACCTTTACCGATTCCCAAATTTTTTTAAAATGCCCGATATACCAAAATATGACGGGACAACTGATCCACGTGACCATGATATTGCATTCACCACGTGAGTAAAAGGCAACGACTTAACTGTATTAGTAAAAAAGAGTATCACACGTAAGCAAGACCTTGACAACTCAGCCAACTACGTGGACCAAGGAAAATGCAACAGATAGACTTAATTCTGTAAAGAGGTACGGGACAAAGAGGCACGGACAATAGACCCACGAGTTCATCAACCACGGGAAACTTAATGACAAAGAAGAGATACGGTCACAGTGAACCCAAACGAAGCTACGAGTAGATTCGAGAATCAACAGTTAATGACCTATACGTTATGTAACTCCTATACAACAGTTACGGTTATCCTTTGTAACACCTCATTAATGTAATAATTATCCATTAATGAGCAATCATGACATGAACCAAACGTTATACTAGGAAACCCCTATATAAAGGGAAGAAATGTAACCCATAAGATCATCTGAATTCTCGAATACAAACTACTTTTACTTTTTTGCATTATATACTACTTATTATTACTTTATTCATTATATTATTCACTCGATTATCAGTAACCCGCGTTTATCATAAAATAGCTTTGGTCAAGGAATTTCATTCTTTAGTTAAACAAATTGGTTCCGTTGCCGGGACACTGATAATTATAGTGCGTTTACCAACTGATATCCTTTAAATCATGTCGAATTCCAACAACAACAACATCAACAACAATGACGATAACAACCAACAAAGAAATGGAACCCCAGTTCCATCTCCTTGAGGAACACCATGTGCTTCGAGGGAATCATCCCTTGAAAGATATGATAACCATCGAACAATAATGAGCAACCAATAGAGCAAGATCAAATAAGGCAAATGATTGCTGAATACGTGGGGCAAGCTTTGCAAGAATTTGCGAGAGGATTACCACAAGAACCTCCAGTACCACTAACGCCGCCTTCAAATAATACAATCGTAGTAGAGAATCCGCAGTCTGGATTAATAAACTCAATCAGAGGTGAAACCCCCAATGCATCTCTTGAAACGAGACTAGGTATGACTAATAACTCTGAGTTACAAAATTTATTACTAACCATGCAGAAACAGATGAAGGAACAAAACGATCGCATCGAGCAAATACCTGGAGTGCCGCCTATCATCAAGGGCATTGATGTTGATAGATATTCTCAACAACCTTGGAATCCAAGTGCGGCTCCATTGCCTATACCCAAGAAATTTATAATACCCGACGTTCCTAAATATGATGGAACAGCTGACCCACGCGATCATGTGACTGCCTTCACTACTGGAGTAAAAGGCAATGACTTAACAAAAGAGGAGATCGAATCGGTCCTTGTCAAGAAATTTGGGGAAACGATCACAAAAGGAGATTTAACCTGATATTCTCTTCTCCCTGAAAATTCTATAGATTCCTTTGTTGAACTTGCAGATTCGTTTATAAAAGCACACTCTGGTGCACAAAAAGTTGAAAAACGAATGGAAGATATATTCAAGATAAAGCAAGGAGACATGAAATTGCTTCGTGAATTTGTAGACAGGTTTCAACGAGAAAGAATGCAATTACCAAGGGTGCTTGACAATTGGGCAGCCGTGGCATTTGCAAGCAACTTAAACGATAAAAGCTCAGAAGCCACGAGACGACTTAAAGAAAGTCTGAGAGAATTCCCAGCTACAACATGGAATGATGTGTATAACAGGTACATTACCAAACTCAGAATCGAAGAAGATATCATTGCTCGATCAAAAGATGAAGAATATCCCATAACCAGACGTCCAGAACCAGAGAAAAAGTCAGGTAAAAATAGGTACGATCCTTACTTAGGACTTTCGGGACGTGACACACGACCCAGGTTCGAAAATACAAGACTATCGGGAAGAGATATATGCTCATCCTCATCTAGATCCAGGAGAGATCGAGATGAACGGTCCAGGGGTAATACCCGAATTGGAGACCATAACTTCAATGTGAGCAGTACTGAACTTGTCTCAATATTGAGAAATATGGGAGACAAGGTTAAATGGCCCAAAGAAATGCGATCTAATCCTAACAGGAGAAACCTTGATCAGTGGTGTGAATTCCACAATGATCATGGCCATAGAACTGCAGATTGCAGATTTTTGCAAGGTGAAATAAAACATCTATTAAAACAGGGCTACTTAACAGAATTGTTTAGTGATAAAGGTAAACATGCATATATGAAGAACAAGCAGGAGCCCCCAAAACCTCTTTCCCCAAAACGAACTGTCAACGTCATACATGGAGGGGAAGAAGTGAACGACATAGTCTTCCAGTCAGCATCAAAAGTCACAAGTACCCACGGGAAACGAGTTCGAGAAGAGACGAAGGAAGATCAAATAACTTTTGATGATACATATTTTGGCTGATTAATGCTTCCTCATAACGATGCACTGGTAATATCTTTAATTATTCATGACACTAACGTCAAAAGAGTGTTGATTGATCCAGGAAGTTCAGTCAACATTATTTTGATAAAAGTCGTGGAGGAA